>CM053261.1:10633763-10723617 GCA_028583405.1 Pogonophryne albipinna
ATTTATAAGCTACACAAGTTAGGGGTGAAACTACCAAAAAGAAAAATGCCAGCCCAAAAATCTTCCTTTCTTTCTAGATGTTATGCAGCTATGCTTCCCAGTAGATTTGCTTGTTGTGGTTTGAGAATGTTTTGGTGTTTCTGTGCTGCTCATCTGTGTCTAAACATCATCTGCCCTCATCGCTGTGTGTGATAGCTCCCCTCCTCGCCGTCTGAATCACAACTCACATCAAAGATCTGCTCAGAGCATCAATCCTGCCTTGGCGCTGCTGATAAAGCAACACCTCATCCGTAACTCCAACCACATCCCTCACTTCGGTGCAATCTGCTCGAAACCAGCCTGTACTTGTACGTCTGGGTTTTATTTTTTCATGAAGCAAAACAAAACTGAAGAGCAGTGCTGGAAGGTGGAGAGCTACAGCAGAAAAGAGAAGGCTGGTCAGAGAGTCACACACTGCTACGTCTGTGACATGAAGAGATCCAGTTACATGCTTTAACTTCTGTCTGGGCAAGTCGGAAGCATTCAAGACACCCAACCCCCTCCCAGATATTTCTGATTAAATCAAATAAAAAGCAAGATAATCGAAGCTGCATTTATATTTATGAAATCTTATTCACAGGCTGGTGTACGCGGGGGATGATGTCTCGTCCCCCAAAAATCATTCCCAAACAGTCGGCCTGACCCATGCCAAATGCAGAGGGAAAAGGGTAAGGAGAAAAATGAATAAATCATCAATCTTAATGGCTCATTTCCGTGGGACACTACCCAGACAACTCCTCAACCCGGATCCTCCATTAAATCTTTCCATCCACACACACTCGGAGGAACGCATAGAATTCAGGAGTGTATCTAATCCGATGTTTCACACTGACGGGTGAGGGCAGGGAAGCTACCGGCCCAAACAGGCTGAATTCATGATTTGTTATTTCTGTGCTTGCTTGTCTCTGTTTGTTTTTGTGTCTGGGAAAATTAACCGAGAGACTATACAAACTGAAGAATTAAAAAACATTTAAAGAGATAAGAAGTAACAGTGGTGGTTCATTAATTAGTGTAGCTTTTTTCTCAATTATGTGATTTAAGTGAGTTTCAATAATACTTGTAAAACTAGTCATAAGTATAATAATTGTTAGTGGACTTTGCAAAACATAAACACAAAAACAACCACATAACCCAAAAATAATGATAAAAATGTTAGTGTAACCACTATATTACCCTATAAGAGAATTAGCAAGTATGTGTTTACATCACATCAGTTTATTTTATATAATGATGAATTGTTATAATTTCAGTATTTTTAAGGTACTATCTCTTAAGCAAAAGCCATCACCCTATGAAAGCCATAAGATGAGGTGGAAAGCTTTACAATAATTATTATAAGTGGACTTCAACTTAAGGCGACCTTTTCTTATTAGAAATGAAATCATTTTCTTTAGAAAAAAATTATGAATTTCTTCAGAGTTTTTAACACATTTAGAAACGGTTTAAACCTCATGAACACATTGGTGTAAAGAGATTAAAATGTTTTTCTAAATCGCAGTAAGAATCTGATCATTTCTTTAAGCTATGTTACAATGTGTTATCAAGCACACATTATGGATGCTTTGAAAGGAATTGTTTGAAAATAAAGTAATACCATTTTAGTAAACTTAAAATGGCTGTAGATTAAAAGTGTGTCATATAACGTGTGCGGCTAGCTTCCAGCAGCGTTAACCTACATTATTGAGAGTTGTAACAAAATAAACATTAGCCATTTGATGCTTCAGGACGCAGATGTGAAATCAGATGAAGAAAATAGAGAGGGGAGATATTTTTCTCTGTGCTATCAGTCACTATATCTGCCGTTCAGTGTCATCCTCCAATGGCCTCTGCTCCTGTTGTCTCCTCGCAATGATGTTATGTACACACACCTGATGATTAATATGCAGCCATGAAGCAGTGAAAAGAGGAGCGACGGGTAGAGAGGAAACAGAGGGGAGAAAGGCCTGATGGGAATCTTTTCGGGACAGTAAACACTGCATGAATTAACCTATCAGAGCTGACAACGTGAGGCGTGATCAGCAAACAAATGGAGAGAGGGCGAAAGGAGAAAGAATATAGTATATACACAGATTATATAATTTACTTAAAAATAGGACAATAGAGCTTTTGAGAATGTGTATATATTTAAATATAGATGTATCCTTTATTGGTTCAGCTTCAGGTCGTTCTTAGTGTTACTGCTATTAATAAAAGTCATTGTTTTCCAAAATGCTGCGTCTGCATGTGTGTAATAGTGTGTTAAGTGCGTACTCAATGTCAATCAAAGCAGTTTCTAATTAAGAGTTGCTGTGCAAGGTTAGCGATTGTTGCCAGGGAAGGAAATCACTATCAGCGGCCCATTTTCATATGAATGAGCTTATTTAATTAAACTGAACAGCTAATGAGAGCCTATATCAAAAATAATACAATGTTTTACCAGCCATGTAAGAAGGGAACAAAAAAAAACCTGCGATGGTGACATATAGAACGAAAAGGAGCTGAAGAGACAAACGGAAGTGAAAGGCAGGCAGATTAACTGGTTCTGAGCAGAAAACAGATATCTGTTGTCTTTGAACCTGTAATGTTATTTCTGCGCCGACAGAAGCTCAAAGAATCCAGAGGCCCAGATTGAGTTAGACTTTGGTGCACAAAAGGAAACGAGGAGGAGAAAGAGAGAGAGAATAAATGTCGACTTGCGTGTTGTAAGGCTGAACCACGTCGGAGAGCGAGAGAAGCAGGAAGGGAGATCTCAGATGAAAAGCAGAAAAAAAACTCTCTTCCATTGTCGGAGTCTGTGTTGGTGTGTGTGTGTGTGGCTGTCAGGCATGCACGCATACTTGTGTGGCTGCTATCATTTTTCCATTTGAAGGTTAATTAACGCTTGAAGTAAAAGCTACAGGACTGCAAATCAAAGACAGTAAACAGTCTTCCAGCCGCCTCAGGGGATTATTAGAAAAATAAATGAAAGCTGCGTAAAACAATTAAAATATTTGAAATGTGAACTTTGAGAGGCAGTTTTCTCTCCGCTTCACTTTGATAACACTAAAATGAACAAGGACAAGTCACTGCTATAGATCAATAAGAAAACAAGGTATACAAAAAAGTGAATAAAGAGTAAACTGCAAAATGATGCGTACGTTACATTACATTGCATTTAGCTGACGCTTTTATCCAAAGCGACTCACAATAAGTGCATTCGACCAACAAAATACAAACTTGAAGAAAACAGAATCATATAAGTACATCAGGTTTCATAGAGCCAAACATTTAAAGTGCTACTCAACTGGCTTTAGGTAAGCCAGTCCTTTATTAGTATATAAGTGCTTTGTTAATAGTTCTATTGCTCGAAGTGGAGTTGAAAGAGATGAGTTTTCAGTCTGCGCCGGAAGGTGTGTAAGCTATCTGCTGTCCTGATGTCAGCGGGGAGCTCATTCCACCATTTTGGAGCCAGGATAGCAAACCCACGTGTTTTTGCTGATGGGAACTTGGGTCCCCCTCGCAGTGCGGGTGCAGCGAGCCGTTTGGCTGATGCAGAGCGCAGTGCACGCGGTGGGGTGTATGGCGTACAAAATTAGATACATTTAAAATATATTACATTTCTAAAAAATGTAAGATGACAACCTAATAATCATAGAGGTTCCCTTTTTTGATACTTCAAACTGAAAACTACAGATTAATGCAGGAGCCAGTGGGCAAGCAGCAAAAAACACAAGGGGGAGGCACAAAAATGCAATTTAGGCTCCTTGAAAGTAGAAGAAGTGACAAAGTGGGTGTTATGTTAGTGGTTTGGAGGGCAGTGTGTATGTTTGATTTGGGGCTGTGCTGCGTGCATGTCAACACCCTCAATCTGGAAAACCAGAGGGATATGGGCTAATTAAGACGGGAGACAACCGAAGGGGCAAAACAGGGAAGAAATCAAATTAAAGGAAAGAGGGGGATTAGTGAGAGAGGGAAAGTGCTTTCTACTTTTTTCTAGAGTTTAGCTCAAACATTTGAGAGGAAAAAACAAAGTGGGGCAGTAATCGGGGAATGAAGTGTTAGATGAGAGCTTTTGCTAAAACTGGCTTTGGAAGTTATTTCAGACCACATTTGCATCACATGAACCCCCCTGCCTTGTTTTTACATTCCCTTTATCTTTTGGTCCCTTTTTAAGTCTCTTTCCCTCTGTCTATGTCTGTCTTTCTGTCTCCTTTTAGTTCTCTCAGAGGAGCTGTCCCTGTCCCAGCCCCGGAGCTCGTATCTGATGGGCAGCGGGCCACTGTTTTCATAAACACAGTTTTTGGAGGGCTAGCATACATAAACAGCAGCACCACAGGCTGCAGTGTCAGATCTCCTCTAAACCTCCGTCACTCACTCTGCTCTTCTAAAAGCCCCATCAGGCAGTGTTTGGGCCAGCCTGACAGTCCCGGGCTTTCAGACGGGTCCCAGACAGAACCAGCGCCATGTTTGGGTCGCCCTGCCGACTCTGAGCCCCCCGGCCCGTCAGAACCCCGCCTGTCAGTCCAGGATTAACTCTGTATACACTGGTCCATTACAGTACACACAGCGTAGGCCTCAGGGCACAATAAATAACCTTTAATCTGATAACCTTGTGTTTGCTTAAAAAAGTATAGAGGGCTGTGCGGGTTTAAAATGGTATGTTAGCATCTTACTCTATGAAGAACCTTTACATCTCTAAACAGTTTTTTTTCTGATAAAAAAAAGAACTGTGTGTGGTTTCCTACAGCTGAGAGTCTGAGGTTCCTACGTGTGCTTTGGGTTTTCCGGGGCTCCAAAAACCTCTGCGTGGCAGTGCAGCAGCTGTATAATACATACACACATTAAATGAATATATATTTTGTATTTATCCACCTTCATAACAATAAGCCTACAGAACAATAGAATAACTTTTGGTAGGCTTAATCATCCCTGTTTCAAAATCCAATAAAATAATTTAAAGCCGCTATTAATTAGCCATCGTCATTAAAGATGAAATGACAACATTTATCTGTAAGGTTTGGGACAACCAAATAACTATGACTCTACTCTGCTGTTCTGGTCAGCTAATGGAGCAATTTAGCGTCTTTCAGCGTGTACTTTTGGCTAAAGCTCAGTTCACCGTTCTCAGTCATTTTTGCAGCAGCAGCTGTTGCACGAAAATAAATCTCTTTAAACCCGATGCATCACAGAGTTTACAGACAAAGTTAGTGACTAGCTGTTATAGAGAGAATATAGTGGATATTCTTTCACTATTAAGCACTTTTGTGTTAGACACATTGACGTGAATAAGACACTCTTCGAACTTCACTGATAAATTAAACAAGTCGCTAAATATATTTGGATTTGGGAAAGCTAGCGATACAGGCTTTAG
This sequence comes from Pogonophryne albipinna, assembly GCA_028583405.1. Classification (NCBI taxonomy): domain Eukaryota; kingdom Metazoa; phylum Chordata; class Actinopteri; order Perciformes; family Artedidraconidae; genus Pogonophryne; species Pogonophryne albipinna. The sequence goes on from CM053261.1 coordinate 10,639,132, forward strand.
ACACATAAGGAGTGAGTTAGGACTTTGTTTATGACTATCATGTTTGGTCCCTTATCTAAACACAACATCTACCTCTGGGTTGCAGCAGACCAAAAGGACTCCCCTCAAGACATTTCATTAGATTGTGAAACAAGCATGAAAATCCAAGAATAGCTGACATCTCTTTGACATGTCTTAAAGTGGAAGTGACTTTTTCACATGACCCTACACATCTCATGACCCCACCAGCAGCACTTTTAGTTGAACTGCACCCCCAGTTTAAAGCGCACGTCCCTGCAGCCTGAAGTCTCCTCAGCAGTAACACAACGCTCAAAAGGGAACAGCTTCAGGCTTTTCCTTCAGATTCATTACTATGTTGGTTTAGCATAATTATAGCGAAAAATGTTGTGCCGACAAACGACCTCAAACTAAAATCCAGTAGTTTAATACTAGTTTAAGCTCTACACTGAGCTGAACGCAATCTTGACAAAAATTCAGACTAAGAGAGTATAATTCGAATCAACTGAATCCTATCGTTTTGCAGAACATTTAAATTTGCTTGGGAAAAAAACCCATTTTGAAAGACTTGATGTTGGCATGTGTTATCTGGGATGTAATGTTTAACTTAATTTACATTCAGATAGTTTTAATAGTTATAAGGGATTATTAGCCATTAGATAAGTGACTATTAACTATTAACTGTCCACTTCATTAAATTAAAATAGAGAACAGAGTAATTTATAACATACGACTTGGCTTGTTTGATCATTTAAGCATGTACTTTTCTTTGTTTTCTGTAGTGTGTATTTCTTTGTTCTATTTCATGGGAGTAAAAAGGATGTGTTATTACCTGGTGTAGTAGAATAATAAATAAAGGGAGGCTGTAGGAGGTGCTTCCTCACTATTTTGCTAGTGTGAACATTTATCTCTGCCTCCTCCTCTTCTCTACAGTATGTGAAAGTGAGTGACAGGGTACAGGCTGACATTTTTTAAGGTGATGCTGCAGGCGACCTCTGACCTGAACATCTGGACTCTGCTGAGCTCAGCTGTAATGATCGCTATTCTTCCCCCATCAGCCTCTGCCTTTCACTGACTGTCCTCTCGTCCTGAGGTGACGAGGAGAGAGATGAGAGGTTGACAGCAGCAGTGAGAACAAAAAAACAGTTTTGTGTGTGTGTGTGAGTGTGTGTGTGTGTGTGTGTGTGTGTGTGTGTGTGTGTGTGTGTGTGTGTGTGTGTGTGTGTGTGTGTGTGTGTGTGTGTGTGTGTGTGTGTGTGTGTGTGTTTCAGGGTATGAAAGCAGAATATCAATACATTGCTTTTATTGAGGTACCAGCACTAATTAGCATTTTCTTTGTCTGCGTAAATGATACTAGAATAGAAGTGCAAACAATACAGTGGTTTTGTCTAAAACTAACTGACACACTTTGACTCAAAGAATCTGCACTGATATTAAAAATAGGTTCATTTAGAAATGTGAACAATGCCATAGAGAGACAAGTTCATTTGGAATTTAAATATAATTATAACTAACTCTATTAACGCTGTAATACCACAACTCATCACTAAGTGAGGCAGATTGAGATAGATTTGTCTCGATATTATTTGTATAAGCAGATCTACAATCCATGTCTGACTGTGCAGTCTGATTATATAAATGCAAACCCACAGAATGCAGAAAGACGTTACCAGCAAGTGCTATCTGACAATGAAGCCAAAATACATTATATTTAAACAGCATAAAATGTTTTTCTCCCAAAACTGCGTGTGTGTTAAATGATATTTTGGTTTAAGTTCAATAGTTTAAAAAATGGTTTGTAAATTGAATTTAATTATTCACATTTTCTGATTTGTGTGCTGGCTACGATTATTCTATCCAATAGCAGTTTCAACAACTATAAGCAACAACCTGACCAGCTACACTGCACGCACACAATAAGGCATCAATAAATAAGTGTAGTATCATTAAAGTCGCTTTGTTGCTAAAACTTAATGATTACTTTGAATGCAAGACAATTATATTTTTGATGATCTAACAAACTAAAAAAACATTTCAGCAACAGTGAAAGCAAGTCTGACATTGCACATCAATAAAGGTGTTATTGGCAGGCCTGTATTTACGACCAGGATTTATAAAAGGCATTTAAAAAAAAATAAAAAAATTCACAGCTGATGGGGGGTGGGGTAGGAGATAACAAGCAGTGCCGGAAATGGAGGAGGCGCCTGAAAGAGGCTGTGGCGGTATTAATTAAACAATGCCCTTTTTAATCATAGCTAATTATATTTGCAGGCGCGGGTTGAGAGGAGCGAGGGGGCTGAGGGTGATTCTATCTGCGTCTGTGCTCATTAGCACGGTGGAGCTGTCTGATACAGCTTCTGTCATCATATAATCAGCAATAAACATAATCTATGTCCGAGGTGATACTGTTACAACAACTAAGACTAACACCTAACATAGCTGGTAAGAGATCAACCATACATATGCCACCAAACAATACAAACTGCGAATATAATAGTCGGAAGTAAGACAGGAATATATTTTAGTGATGAGAGCATGTTCGCAGCCTAACCATCTCCCCACTGGTTAAATTGTTAATTAATGTTCCACCCATTTATCAGTCAAACGAGTCTTTTCAATCTCTTCTGCCTTGAACCACAATTTAAACTCTATTCTTGCCCTCCTCCTTCTCCCTGTCAATATTCCTGCCTCTGTTCCCTTCCCTATGTTTCTTTCTGCCTGTTATCTCTGTTCATCAGCGACCGTTTCACATCTATAAACATTCGGGAGCTCAAATGTTGACCCTCGACTCCTGGCTGACCTGGAGGTCACCAGCAAAAAGGGAACAGGGGTATTGGAGGGAAATAAGTCTTATCTTAAATCTTGTCTTAAAGACTTTTCTTTTTGCCGCTGCTTTTAATTGAACTATTCACATCTTAAACTGCACTGTAACTTTTATCCATGTATTTTTTCTTTTAATGTTTATTTTATTAGCTTTTCTTTTTAATGACTGATTTTAAATGCCATTTTCTTAATGTCTTTCATTTTTTGTAAAGCACTTTGAATTGTCTTGTGTTGAAAGGTGCTATATAAATAAACTTGCCTTGCCTATCTCTGGAGTGAAAGAGGAGTCATTTTTAAAAGGAGAATATATGGAGTCTTATGGGGAATTATTTGAATCAAGCCATAAACGCAGGTCAAGATGAGCATGAGGAACAGCAGGTGTGTGTGATCACGTTCCCATGTCAGGTATAAACCTCTTGCCCTGGCTTGGTGGCTTGGTGACTCTGTGTGTGTGTGTGTGTGTGTGTGTGTGTGTGTGTGTGTGTGTGTGTGTGTGTGTGTGTGTGTGTGTGTGTTGCGAGGCGAGGTGAGAACACACTCCCAGTTGCAGTCCCATAGCCTTCCTGTCTTTAGCCTCCTGCCACAATCAGCTACGGCTCTAAAAGCAGCTTATGAACTCACCTAAGCTCGAGAGACTGTGGTGTCTCTCTCTCCCCACACACACACTCTCACACAGACACAACAGGATTTTCAAGCATGTTAAAACATAGTGGGGAAACGCGGTACACAGCCTTTGTGTTAATGAAACGTGAGAGGATCTTTATCAGACAAGGCGGTGGAAAATCATCATCTTCTTACGAGACTCATTGGCAAATTGATTCAGTGTTTACAGTTATATCAAGAAAGAACTCAAATAAGTGTGTATGAAATATTTTAGTTTTAACATATTCTTCTTAGATATTTGATATTTATTAAATGAATAAATTGTTTTTTTAGATCTAAAATACTTCAACTGACCGTATTGCATCAATGACATCATATATGTATATGTGCATGGTATTATTCTACCTGTGAAATGATGACATTAAGTTCAATATTTAGGAGCCTAAAAGATGATTTCTATGACTGTCTCATGAAGAGACGTCAGGCCAGGAATGGGCAGAGAAAAAGGTTTTAAATAAAAACTAGAGAGAAAGAGAAATTGGAAAGACATAGGAGTAAAAAGCTAAATCATTTTTTTCCCTGTCTGGTTTTCTATAAGAGGAACGAGAGGAGATAAGACTAAAAGGACTGTCACTCAGAGGAACAATCCTTCCAGTGTCCCCTCTTGCTCCTGCGGCTCCTCCCTCCTCCCTCTCTCTCCAATTTCCACAGATTCCTGCTAAGATAGAGTCGCTGTTCACAGGGACAGTTTGCTGACATCATCCGCTACATACCGAGCGTCCTGCACTCTCACTGCACCGCCCCACGACACTTCTGAGACAGGATGGACACACACATACACAAAACACTGACACGGGATAGGACTGGCTGATGAATAGCCCCATCAATATGCATTTTCATTCTTACATGTTTTGTTACTCTTAACAGTTTTTTCCTTTTTTACTAATTCATACATGGTAAATGAGAACATTTTCAAAACAAGAGGATGTCACGTGTACATAAAACAGCATCAATCTCTTAATACTCCAGTGTACACTTCATTTATATTTATTTACTCTTTTATAGCCACTTCAAATCCAGTGACAAAATGATTATATATTACACAAAAAGTACACAATTACAAGAGATTATTTTTGTAAGACCATGTATTGATCATGCTTTGCAGACCAGCGTAATATCATTCAGTAGTTTCTAACAGCATGCCTCTGTAGTAAGTTCACTTCTTATGGATATTAGTTACCGTTGGGATTGTTTATGTATCGAATTGATTCTGGAAAGAGTGTAAGTGTGCATAACTCTCTTAAAATGTGCTCATTATGCTGTAAAGTACAGATGACAGCATTAAAGTTTGGGGTTCACTGAATGGGAATAGTATCTCTTTTGACTGCTGTATGCCGCTGTTGGTACTGCACCAACAAACTGCAGCTTGCTGGAGTGCTTCATATTTAAAAAGTATATATTTTGTACATAAACACTGTTTTGGGTTTTTTGTGGGGTTTGGGCCACAAGTATCTCGTCCATTTTTGAAGTTGTATTATGCAATATCAATGTTCACACAGAAAATATCAGTCAGAAACACATTTTCAGCAAAGGTTTGCTTTATTAATTTTTCTGAAATCACTCATTCATCTTAAGAAACTTCTAGACTGGGATAACCTCTATCCTCGGCCAAATGAGGCTCTACAAACTGTCAATAAAGTCTAATGAAATGACAAAGGGAAATATTGCAATACGAACAAATCCTTTTGAAATCACACAGTCAATAAAACCCAAAATAAAACATGACCTTTATCCCAGCCAGAGAGCAAGAAGCGAGTGCAGTGACCTGTGGAAATCCTGGAGTCAGTATTTCTGTAATTCTAGCTGATGTGTTTTTGCCAATCAAGGCTCAGCGAAATCAGAAACATAATGAAAAAGAAGTTTGCTGCAAGTCAAAAGAATTGATTCAGACAAAACAGTACTGATTGGTTAAGACAACTCAAAAGCATCGGGAACAAAAAAGCTGCTTCCACCCTTGTGATGAAGCAAACTGGATTAAGTCCTTCTCCATGAAGGGAGACAAAAAAAGGAATTACTTCACATGCATTCAGCATTCCACAATCATTGCATTTCAGCAGACTGTCGCCATCACAGGAAAATGATCATACCCCTGATACAGAGGCCAGTATTCCCTTCACCTCTACATGACCTCTGGGACGGCCCTGTCTGAAGCACTAGGACACCATGACAGGCTGAAGTGAGGGCAACACTGGTCAAGACTGGACCATCTTTTTATGGGGATCGAAGACATACCGCTTGAAATGCAAGTGAATGCTGACAGGCTGAGAATCAGTTTTGGGCTCCTCTTCATTTGCTGCTCCTCCTTTGCTCCCACCCTTCCCTTTCTTCTTAGAGGTGGAGGATAACAACTGCTTGGTTTCTGGGCAGAGACCCTCTGAAGAAAAGATAAACAGGCAGGTCACGTAAAAAGGTTGATTACACAAAAAACAATCGTTGAATAAACAAATCCCCATATGTAATACATCTAGATTATAACTGTCCTACACTATGTGCAGCATTTAGGCCATCTCTGTACGTATCTCTGATGCTTGATACTGATCTTTTCTTCCCTGTTATGTGTGCAGAGGCTAGGCGCTGTATCAGTGGGGCCTGTTCAGTGTGCTGACCTCGAGTTCAACTGATGCCTTCATCCTCCTGATGTAACGGATGAAAATGTGCAGAGGTCTCCTCAAATATCTGCGTTAGTCTGGCTCCTCCTGACTCTCCTCCTTCTCAGCCCCGCTGAGCTGTTCCCTGTGAACGCTGAGCTCTACATGTTCCTCTATGCTATCACACTCTCTTGTCTTTGTTTGCAGTTTTGCACACGGAAAGTTAGAAATGTTCTGGGTAGACTCCTTTACACGCTGGCTGTTTGAAGTCACGCACAATGGCGCCAGCATTCTTCTTGTTATCGTTATGCCAATGTGAGGGTTGTTATGGTTGCCGCGCAGACAGAAATCTCTTCTTGTTATCTACCATCAGCTGACAATGTCCGCTTACCACCACGGAACACACCCAAACTTAAATGATGCGTGTTCAGATACAAGTGATAACAAGTTCACCTTTACACGTTTGTCCTCAAATAAATTACTTAATACAGGGTTCATACACTTTTTCACCAATGATTTTCAATGACTTTTCCATAACCGTTACCTAATTTTCCATGACCAAAGAAATTACTCTTTTCTCAGCGGTACCACTGGAAATGGTTTATTTTAACATGCAACAGGAAAATAAGGTCTGCATATGAAACATGTTGTGCCTATCGAAAACAAATCAAATAGGCTTACTAGCAACTGAAATCTCTCACCAGCAAAATACCTCGACAGTTAAATGCCATTTTACGTTTCATTACTATACGATACAGTATTTATTATCATTATAGTATTACTATTTCGGCGATTAGTTAAAATATTAATTATATTTGATGCAACTTTAGTTACATTTCCATGACTTTTCCAAAACTTTGGGAAAAATATTTTGTTTTTAATGACCGTAAGAACCCTGTTAATATTTATATAAAGAAATGTCTCCGTTTTCTTACATAACAAGAATACTGTTCATATTTAAAAAGGGAACGGGACAGTTGTAGCATTGAGCATTTGATTAGAGGCACACTCAAGGCAGTGTCCAAAATATACGAGCCAACTATGGTTATAAAATGGCGCTGATTACTTAAGTGGCCAAGTTGGCAGCAGGTTGATTTTGGAGGAGCAATATCATACCAGGTTTAAAACAGAGAAGAGGAGGGCCTGATAATCTTACTGTCCCTATAAATCCATAGACAGAAGATTGCCACACAACCTAAATCTATCTTCTCTAATGTACAGATTTCTTTATTTAATTTTTTGGGTCAAACAATGGTAATGGTATCCCATTAAGCTGAAGGAAATGTTGGTGAACATTTGTGGACCAAACCATTTTAATTGAATAATAGAGAAAACCAGAAATAATGCAGATATGAGCAGAGTGACAGAAAATCAAGTAAGTCTGCATGAAAGCCTTCAACCTTATGTAAGCATCCTTATTAAAAGACTGAAAGTAAAAGAGAATTGGATAGAGCAACAGAAACGGGTACTGACAATCAGCAACAAGTCATGCAAAGACAAATATGTATTTATATTTAAAAGGAAAAGCAGAGTTGCAACATGTACATACATTTGAGAAGTAAATAAATTGTAAAGCTTTAAAAATGTCTAACTGCCAGAAAGCAAAACGTCAGAGTTAAAATACCAGCAGTAAAGGTTAGCTGCACTTAAGACATTATGACATTGACGTCGGTGAAAAGTATTGTAGGATATTAGATGTATTGCCATAATTTCACCTATTTTTGCCCCAAAAGGGAGAAACTATGAGGTGTTATGTTTATATAGTGTTGGGCGATATGAGAGTAAGTACTGTGAATAAATGTGTCCACCAGATCAGGCAACACAGTTTCCACAGGGGTATCTATTGTCGCATGATTTCTAAATCTTGCTGATTCACGATGTAACGTGGGTTGGGCAGACATGAGAGCAAAGAGAGGTTGATACAGAGCAGGAGGAGACATCCCACCCAACTCATGATGAGGAGGAACTCCATTACCAGACACACACTGTAGTTTCTTTGACAGTGCGTTTAGAAATAAAGATAGAGCATACCCTGTTACACATTGTGTGAGTTAGTAAGCTGGGTTTTTGGTTTGTTTTATATTGAACGTCCATAAAAACAAAGTATAAAATATGTTTGTTCGCCTCAAATTAATTTACAGAATAATAAGGCTACTACATTGTGATATGTGACATCTGTAACCTGACATAAAAAAGTATGTTCACGTTTTTGTCAAATCGACTAACCCCATGTTCATGTGTGACGATGCGTGTGTTAGTATGTTTAAGACTTTTGAGTATGTGAGTCAGTGAAAAGGATGTAGGTGAGGTTCTCTTTCTAGATGTTTTTGTTTTCTCTTCCCTCCCGGTGCGGAGCAGTGGGTCCGAAGCAACAGAAGGTAAAATAAACACAGAACAGACTTCCCCCGGAACACAAGGCAATCCCCGGAGGAATTCTGGGAATGTGGCTCAGGATGTCGGGCCTACCACTCTTACCGCATCCTGAAAAACTGTCCGCAGAGCCCCCAACGTCCAAGGAAAGATAGAGAAAGTGCTCTCGGTGTGAGTCTTGATGAAGAGGGAGGCTATGCAACATCATCAAAGTCACAGGAGATTGATTTGCATGACTCCGTCTGCATTAAACAGTGTCAGGAGCTACAGTAGTGGGATTGGTGGTGTCAAGTCTCACCTGAGGTTGTTCTTACCTTGCACTCGAATCTTGAACTTCCCGCTCTGTCCAAACCCACCCTCGATGACACCAGTCTCGCCCGTTGACAGTGTGACCTTTAACCCGATGAAGAGCTGGAGGTTGGTCTCCTTCTTGAACAGGTTGCGGCCAATCACAGTGTAATCATCGGTCACCTGAACACAACAGAGAGGAAGAGCGCTCCATGAGCTGCAGGACTAATGACAGTGATTAGAGGCACTTTAAATGGTGTGGAAGCATGTGATCTAATCAGGACTGTGAAAATGTCAGGATGTGCTTTAGTTTGATCTCATATTTCCTTCCTCTAATCTGGGTCTTGTGGGTTGTCATGATTTCACTGTGTCAGCATGGCGGAGTGAGGAAGAAGAGCTGATCTTCAGTCCTGTGTCCTCATCAACTGCACCACTCGCCGCAAGCCGCATTCCTCGAAGCTCGCCGCATTCCTCGAAGCTCGCCGCCTGGATGTCTGGCATCCTCTCTTTCATCCCCCCTGCACATTTTATGCTATATTTGTTTGTATTTCTTTCTTATCATCCATCACTAAGTCGATTTTACCCGCCACTAATCTGATAACATGAGGGCACCGCTCTGTCTCCGACTCACCCCCTCGCGCCGGCTCTTCCTCTCTCTACTGCCTAACCCTCATTCATTCTTAAACATTTGACCCCGACATCACTCAAGCATGACTGATGCGCTGATAAAAAAAATACTGTTGCTGTTACATGTCCAACAGACCGTATGACTTGTGACTGTATGAGCCCGTCATATCTCAACAATGCCAGCAATGTGTTCTTTTACTCAAAGTCTAGAAACATAACTCTTTCTGAGAGACAGATGAAGTACACTTTACATGACCGAGGACTGACCTCTCCTCACACGCTGTTTGACTCCTGAGTCTCTGACTGGAGCTGTCAACAGCCTGAGGTGCTAACAGCAGGAAACTAGTTCACACACTTGACCCCTGACCTGAGTCTGACCCGGCACGAGGGCGCACAGAAAACCTTAACTGTACAGTGCAGTATGACGAGTCATAACAAAAACATAAACTGGGAGGAGTTAGAGAGTTATAACACATTGAAAAACTCTTATATCTTATGTTGATTTCCAGAAGAAAACAACAGCATTAGATTAGATGAGATATGGATCGGTATGAACTGGAGCTCAGGATTGAGGATGGAGCGTGACAGCAGTAAAACAAGAACAACAAATTACAACGGCGTGTGTAAGAGAGAGAGAAAACGCTGAGTCTGATGGACTCACTCACACAGGCATGTGGGTATTCCTGATACCGCCGCTCAGGTGTGTCCAAACAGTGCCAAGGTCTAACCGCTAGACAGGACGAGTGGCGTCAGTCTGCCACCCACGCACACCTCTGTGTCACAGCACCTGCTAAGGCATGCATACACATTCATGCCTCAAACACTGATCACAAGGGCGGCGTATTGTTTGTGTGCCTGTTTGTGCAATAGGGGCTCTGTCTGAGAGGCACGCTCCATTGACACCAGCAATGACAAACATCCAAAGAAGAACCAGAGCACTACAAGGTGATAGAAAGGGGCACGGGCAACACTCCGGGGTAAGGAGAGAGGACAGTAAGGAAAAAAAACATTTAAATAAACGTCTTAGAGTTCAACTCACCCGTTCCAGCTGGCCCTCCTTGTGTTTGGTCTTGTAGATGCGCAGGCGAGGCAGGGCAGACTCGGCATAGCCTTTATCTTCAAACCCTTGGAGGAGACGGCCTTGGAAGGCCAAGCGGCATGCATTGGCGTGGATATCTGTGTCCAGCTTTGAGCCAATCACCAGGCAGAGTAAGGGGCATGTGACTGGCCGCTCAAACTCCAACAGGGCCCATTGCTCTGGGTCACACCCTGGACTCGCCTCTCCCTGAGCAATGACATATTCATCCTGGTGGAAGTACTCCCTCTCGAAGGTGAAGGGTGTATCCAGCGGGCACGGCTTTGATGGAGGTTGGTTAGTGACTGAGGGGGGCTCTGAGGCACCCAGGGGTGGCAAGCCAAAGAAGGTAACCCTCGCCATGACTGTCTCATGACCCACGGTGATGTGGAACTTGGCTCGGGTGGATAGAGAGCCCTTGAAGTAGCCGATCTTCCTCACAGAGATGAGAGCTGCATAGAGGGTGCGCAGGGACCCCGGGGTGCACACCACACCCCGCTCTAACAGTTTGGGGTCAAACTGTGTCACGCACACACCCACGCGATCCCCCTGCATGGCCCCCGACACCGGTCTCCGAAACATCTGCACTGACTTTATCTTCTTGGTCACCTGATGTCAGAGAGCATAGAAATATAATAAATAATCATATTTTTCATAATCAACACACAGATTTCCAACAAAACTCAGAGAAAGATTTAAAGTATGTTACATTAAAGCTGCTAAATGTGCAAGTGTTTTTCTGTTCTTTTTGGTTTGAATTCTTTATATTTGAAGTTGAAAACGTAGAAACTATACCATGGAATTCCACATAAGATTAAATAACTGAATAACAGTTATACTTTCAATGAAGACCACATCTCTTTAGAGTGGATTAACGTGCATTTATTATGCTTTTTGATTACACTCATGATACACTGCATCTACGGTGCAACACATCCATTGTCAAAAAATAAATACATATTGATGCATCAATAATAATGCATGCTTAATCATAATGTTTCATTGTTAGAGGCGGGTAAAGAGCGATGTATTTTCATTCATTTAAAAGCATTTATGCTGCATCATCAGTGACTATTGTGTGTCTTCTTTAGCAATAAAACCCTTAAAAAGGGATAGCTCACCCTTAAATTACATATTCATATTTTTCTGGGAAGCTTCTCTAATGTATTTGTGGGGGCTTTGAACCAATGTACTTCCAACAAGTGAAAGCAGACCTGCACGGCCGGTATTTCAAACCCTGCAACTCACATCAACAACTAAATGTTGATCCTGTGAACTGTACCTTTAATGTATAAAAATGACAATCAATCATGATAGAAAAGCAAGTTTAACAATATGTATTTGTTCCTTTTCTTACTTTGCATGTATCATATTGTTTCTTTATACCTTAAAGATACATTTCTAAAGTAGGACCGTATACCATTTACCACCAACAATCAAATGAAATGATGAGTATAAACATGATTAGAGATGCATCAATATGTACTATACTGTTGTAGTTAACACATACAATGATACTTATGATACTGCATTGACTAATATTATAAGATATGTTATATTTATTTATTAATTTTATCAGTTTTATTCCACTCATGGCAATTATTATAAAACAAAACATTGGACACTTTAAGCAGTTTTTTTTGTAGACCATGAGTAATGACTTTCATAGAAAGTGATATGAAAGTATCTCCACTGTCCAGAGATGTTTTATAATATATTTAAAGGAAAAGGGGTTTTGAAATTAAATGCACATACTTAAGTTAAAATGGACCGCTAGCAGTTAAGCTACTTCTTTCTTTAAAATATCACAGAGCTACATTTCAAAATACTGCATTGCCCATAAATGCACATATTGTTTTGATCAAATTGGTCTTTAAAAATATATTTATATCAAGTTTTGTTAACTTAATTAAAGATAGTGATGTTTTTTTTACTGTATATCCACAAACCTTGTTACGAATGAACGATTTAAAGTTATCTGTCCTGCTACATGTTTATCGTTCCAACTATGACTTGGGTATTTGGCATACCAAAACATTTTCCGTTTGTTTTTGCTGTCCATCAAACACTGACCAACACAGCGGTATCTGCACAGGTTAAGGCTCCCTATCAAATGACTGCTAGTTTAGCCATTTGCTGCCACCTAGAGGTGAACATGAAAACTGCAGACACAGTTTTCTGAGCCTGGCTGATGGTGTGCATCTGCTCTGAATTACCAAACTCCTGGGCCGCCAACCCCCCCCCCAGTCCCCTCATCACATTAAACTGACACATCCTCTGCACCCACTCGGACACCCCTCCCTCAGTCTGCCCACTTCCACTCAACTCCTCAACTTCCGAATCTCTGTGGTTTATCGAAAGAATTTCCAGCACTCAGTTACCTGCTTGTAAATATCAGAGATTCAGAATGAATGTCCAAGTTTTATAAACATACCTTTAGTGCTGGGATTTCCACAGTGTCATTGATGGCCAGCGACCCCTGCAGGATGGTGCCTGTCATGACTGTTCCCTGACCACGGATAGAGAAGCAATGGTCCACAGCCATCAGGAGGTCACCTTTGGGGTCTCTCTGGGGGAGGTATGTCTGTTTCTTCAAAAGCTGATACAGACCACCAAGAGGGCAAGAAGAAAAATATATTTGATCACACAAAAGATAACCATTGTCATTATTCTGCAAGGGTACACGATTTTAAATGTTTTTTCTTTATTTTAGTTTGGGTGCTTTAGTATCATTTCCTAAAGAGAATATGAATATATTATATATGATATAACAACAAATACAGTGATTAACAGTTTGCCTTTAACCACCGCCATTTTTTACTTTCAGTGTTTACTTTGTTGATTGAACAAATAATCTATTATGTTTTTTCCTCTGAGGATTTTCTTAAGCATTTTATCACCAATTGACAATGACATCTGACTCGCAGCACTTGTTCTTAAGTGCATAAGTGAGAACTTATGTGCACTTTTGAGTTAAATTAGTAACAATGGAGGGGGACCAGTGTGTTTCCGGACTTTACCTCTATTAACTCTGGCACTGCTTGTGGCTCCTCTGTGTCAGGAGCCTCCGGGCCCCCAGGCTTCGCTGCCACAGCAATCACTGGACATTCCTTAAATCTGGCCAACAGAAAAACAGTTGTATTGAAAATATTTCATGCTTTGATGTTGAAGTAATGGATAACGTTTCTTTGAATAAGAAACAAGTGGGTCTGACAGACAGACACTGGAATGCAGGCAGGGAGACAGAATGTGTAATGAGTGAGGAAGTCTGACAGAGATTCAGTCCTGCCGGCCACCGGGAGTACGCGGGACGCCATAACCCACACTTCCACAGAATTCCCCACCATATTAGTAAACTTGCATAAATGCAGACCTGGTGTTCTCCAGGGTTTTGTGCAGCCTCTTGGTCATTTTCTCAATGGCACTCTGTCTTTTGTTGGGAGGCAGCAGGTCGATCTTGTTGAGAACAACCACCATGCGAGGGCAGGTCAGCTCTCCTATCAGCAGACACTCTGCAGTCTGAGTCTGCACGCCTTTCACCACGTCCACCACCAGCATCATCAGGTCAATGATTTGGGCACCTAGAGAAGGCAGAAAATGAAAAAACAATAATCAATAGGATGTAAGATATAACTGACTTGGAAGAAAAGCCGCAAGCAACTATGAAAAGATGTAGGAACTGTGAGTAGAGACTATGAAGCCGACAACAGCAATATAAACAGGAATGGATATAGATACCTAAAAATAACAGTTGAACAAGAAGAGAAATTAGGGGAGGGGTGCACTGAAGCAAAGAGATGAAAAAGGCTAGAGGGTTGAAACCAGAGCTGCAGCTCACTTGGTTGTCTTTCCTTTCCCTGGCACACTCTCTTTCCTGTGTTCTCCTCTTTTCTCTCCTTCTATTTGGCTCCCTCTCTTTCCTGTGCTCTCCCCACTTGGGACAGAAGGGGAAGTTTAATGCATACCCCAATCCCCACACTTTCCTTCCTCCCTAATCTACAGCATGTGCCACCCCACTGGCTCATCCATTTAATTTAGAATGTGTGCAACCCTGCACAGCAGTATTTATTAAGTGCATTTAGTCTGATTTATTACCATGACTTTTATCAGATATATCAGAGTCTGTGTATATTACACTCTTTAGGTTTTAAATAGTCTGCTTATTCATTCATGTGACACATATTGGGGACTAATAGAGAAAGCAGGTAATAGAGAAAGTGTCCCTCTGAGTTAGCGTTCTCATTTATCTGCTCTTGAACCCACTGTAGTTTAGGGCTGCTCAATTAATCATATTTTAATCGCAATTACGATTTTGGCCTGTAACGATTGTGAAAACAACACTATCGAAATAAAACGATTATTTATTTATTATTTATTTATTTTTCAGTTGAATTATACTTAAAGTTCAGGGTAATCAACTGTTAAAAACATACTGTTCACATTTTTTTTTTTTAAATAAATGGATGTTTTCAAAGTAAATGGATAATAGTTTTTAATAATCGTGATATCAATTATTGACCCAAATAATCGAGATTATGATTTTTACCATAATCGAGCAGCCCTTATTTCTAACAATCCCAACATCTAAGTCAATATAGCAGGATCAACCCAGAGGCTGGAAGAGAAAAGACTCCCTCTGCTGGATAGGTTCATGTGTGTGTGATAACAGTGAGGAGGATGTAGTGTAAGCACAATGCTACGGTCACCATGACTGCAGCATTTATTAGACGAACACAGACATTGGACATTTGTATTATTTTGTGTTCTACTATGATCTGTGATTGACACACTGGTACTTATACGTAGTACGAAAACAGTTTAGGTGAACTTTATAACCTTCACAAAATGTAAAATGTATGTGTTAGGGCTGTTGTGTTGGACTGTGTGTGTACTTAATATACAGTGTGTGGAACTGTGTGTGGAGGGTGAGGTATGGTTGCTGTGGCCTCAGCTTGTATTATATACCACTAGTATCGGTCACCATATCGTGACTTTATCCTATTTGTTTACCATTCTTTTATTTGCTGTCATTAGCAGTCTTGATGGAAGTAGTTAGATGTTTGACTTTAGTGAAACTGAATACCACACTGTGTACTCTGTTGTAAAAAAGTCCTGCATTGAAAATATAATTTAAGTAGAAGTATGTAAACATGTACTAATGTACTTAAAGACTTCAAAGTAAAAGTGGTCAATGTAGAACACAATGAAAATAGTATGTTCTGTTAAACAGCTAGTCGATTATATGACTAATTGTTTCAACTCTACTGGTTTACGATGTTAGGTAGTGTAGTTGAATGTACAACAACATCGTAATCTATAAACTAACTAGTAACAAAGTAGAAGTATAAAGTAGCATTGAAATAAAAGGCTCAAGTAAAGCACCATACATGTGTACTGTACAGTTCTTGTGTGACTGCACATAGTTACATCCCACAACATGAGTGACATCTAGCACCAACACACTTGCAGAGAATTCAGAGAGCTCACCCCCAATGATAGTCCGAATAAGAGAGGCGTGTCCCGGACAATCCACCAGGGTAAACTGCAGATTGTCATACTGCTTCTGGCCTTCGCTGTCCCGCAGGTGGTCGGGAAGCTCCACCGTGAAGGAGGAGAAGCCGAGGTCAAGCGTGATGCCTCTCTCCCGGGACTGCGGGTTCTTGTCGAAGGCAGCCGTGGAGGCGGTGCTGCTCAGCGACCTGGCGAGCGATGTCTTCCCGCTGTCGACATGTCCGAGAACCCCAACGTTGAAATTCAACGTTTTTTTCCGACTGTCAGCCGACTCTGACATTTCTACACCAGTTGGATGTAATGTTAACCGGCTTGCGAATGTTGTTTACTTCGAGCAGGACCTTGAACTCAGCTCCAGCGTAAAACTGAGTTATTTGCTGTCTTTTCATTTGTTGACACACATAAAACACCTTCAACAACACGCTTTTGTAATAAGTAGTGGCTTACAAAACATATACAGCTATAAAAAAGACTTTAAAGTTACTTTAGCATTCAAACACATGAGATAAACGTCTTCCTCGTTGTCAGTGCTCTCCGTACTCGAGACAACATGCTAAAGCGGAACGGTTGTGTTCAGGAGCAAACAAATATAAAACAGCGGTTAACTGACCTGACATAAAATACACTTCATTAAAACTTCAATGTACAATTTCAATGGTGTGATGAATCCCCTCTATGAATAAGTTCTGCATTCATTCGAGACTCTTATTTACACTTTGACAAGTTTCTAGCCGTTTCTACTACGACAAAAGCAAGTGAAACACAAGCGGAAATGAAAATGTCGATGACAATGATTGGCGTGGATTACAGCCAATGAATGTGTCGCGTCAGCCGACATCAGCCAATAGTTTTACTTGACGGAGTTGGGCGGGACTTCAGGGTATCACTTCCGCTAACTTTCCCTAGTTACCCACATGGAAACCAATTTCCCTGTGTTTTGAGTTTCGGCGCCGATTGCAACAGCGATAATTACCTGACTCACGGGGGTTATTTGATTCGCCGTAAACCAGCCTTACCGTTTTTACTCCTCATATTTGTAAAGTAATAGTAACTATGAAGATCGAAGAGGTAAAAAGCACCACTAAAACTCAGCGGATCGCCACTCACAGTCACGTCAAGGGACTGGGGCTTGACGAGGCCGGGAATGCTAAACAGTCAGCATGTGGTCTGGTCGGCCAGGAGGCTGCAAGAGAGGTAATGTTCATGTTTCACTGCACTCGCTTTACTCTTGTATTGTTTAGTGGACCGCCACTAAGAGTTGAGGATATTTTGCAGCAATGATTTTGCTAAGAGCAGGCAGGTGCACCACCAAGCTAGTTCCGTTAGCACTGTGGTGTCGCTGTTTCACACTAAGGTCAGAGGTGAGCTAAAGGGAAAGCACCTTAAATAGAAATCACATTCATATTTTATTGTAAGAGAAAGCATGTACTATTAATAAGTACATATTCTATTTATATAAAGAGCATATTCACAAGTTGTCAACATATATATAAATCTAGTCATCTTGATGTTCTGATTTCCAGTCTAAGGAGACACCTGACTTCTTAGGGATGCAATGCTGTCTAAAATATAGTATCACAGATGGATAGATTGGCCAAGGGGTTTATTGTACTTTGGGGACAAAGCAGACATTTGTGTATAGTATCTAAAAGCTATCAGCTTTGAATTCAATTGTAACTTGACTCAGACTGGGTATCCCACAACCAGCTACTTGTATTACATTCAATTCCTGTTTTCCATTGGATGTCTATATTCATTATGTTTAATTGTTTCCACTCTCCAGGCTTGTGGAATCATTGTCGATCTGATCCGTTCAAAGAAGATGTCTGGAAGGGCAGTGTTACTGGCAGGGCCACCTGGTACAGGAAAGGTAAGTGTGTAGTGTTCCTTCAATGGCAATAGTTTCAAGCTTCAAGGCTTTTATTGTCATTTGTGCATAGCTACAGTGTAGTTATGACAATGAAAATCTTAGGTCACAGGCTCCTCCAACAGTGCAACACAATAAACAGATAAAATAGTACAGGTAAATACAATAAAATAGAATAGAATAGAAAGTGCAGAATAGTCTATATACAGTAATTGGAATATTGATATATATGAGTTGTAAAAAGATTAATGTTATGGATGTTCTTTCAAAAGTTCAGGTGTTTAACAGTCTTGTGACCTGTGGGATGCAATAGAGCAGTATTGCTTAGTTTAATGTTGCCTCTTGTTGCTGCAGATGCTGACTCTTTTTTTATTTGATCCTCCAGACTGCCCTCGCGTTGGCTATGGCACAGGAGTTGGGAAACAAGGTGCCTTTCTGTCCCATGGTTGGCAGTGAAGTCTACTCGACAGAGATTAAAAAAACAGAAGTATTGATGGAGAATTTCAGGAGAGCTATTGGTGAGTGTCACTTAAATAAGAACTGGCTCCTTGGTCATCAATTATATCCCCCAAATCAGTCACTGGAACTGAGGTTTTGGTAGACCCTGATCTGTCAGGGCCTATCAAAAGTCTCATTGGCTGAACACAAGGGCCATTTTAAAATATGGGCAAAGATTTTATCAAAAGCAATAATAAAGCCATTTTAAAGCAAATGTTTAAATGAAGGAAAATGCAGATAATAAACAGATGTCATCTTATCACCAGACTTTCTTAGTCGAAAAAGGTCTAATTTAAAACCACAGCAGGGTTCATGGATTATCCTGACCTCCACTTCGTACAGAGTATGACTAGATTACACTCGGATTAACCCAGATTTATTTTCTATTTACTCTTCCTCTCTTGGTGTCAAACAACTTTATACAGTATGTTTAACTTATTCTTTCAGGGAAGAGTCATTGGGCAGAGAGAGCATGGTGTCCTCCTAACACACACCGTTCTCATCAGCTGAAAGGCGAACTTGACCGGGTGTATGAGAATGTTGTTGAGAAGGAAGGAAGGCTGGATAAAGGGACGGGGTTGGTCTGACTGCTGATGGTACCTGTCGCAGGGTAGGAAATGGAGCTTAGGTAGACGGAGAGGTGGTCATCAGCACCTTTTGCTCCTCCCCTAGAACAGGATACAGAGGGGGGTGGGGGTTTCATTTTGAAGTTGTCATCACTCTGCTGATAAGAGCGGACACTCCTCGCCTTACTCTTTGCTGTGTGACCCTCCCCACAGCAGATCAGCCACCTGTGTGCTGCTCATACTCCGTGCCGGTCTGCATGAAAGAGCAACAAGACTCGGATCACATTACACAAGATGATGCCCATACATATTAGTGGCACACGCACACATGCTCCCTCTCTGTAATAAAATGCTTTTTTCAGTAGACTGAAGGAAGTGGCGGCTTAGTTGACACAGGAATATAAAGACCAGATTGAGCTCTCACTCTGCACTGCGCCTGTGAGTGACTGTAATGTCGCCCACATTCAGGACTGCGTATCAAAGAAACAAAGGAGGTGTATGAAGGGGAGGTGACAGAGCTGACCCCCTGTGAGACAGAGAATCCCATGGGCGGCTACGGGAAAACCATCAGCCACGTCATCATTGGTCTGAAGACGGGCAAAGGCACGAAGCAGCTCAAGGTCAGACTGGAGCTGTAATCCTTTCCTTTCTTTTTTCTATTTACTGCATCTAAAGCACACAAGATGGTGCACTTATACACCTAGTCAAAGTAAATACATTTATGGTACGTTGTCATTTTTTAAGGTACTTTGCCCATGTGTTTAACTTGCATATCAGCAATAACATTCATCTTGCAACCAGATTGTGTTTGATTGTATTCTCTCTTCCTCCAGTGGTATAGAGTATTCTTAAACCCTTTTTGTCCCCAACACTGACCAGTTGTTAAGGAGCTGTTTCTTACATGAAAACGTTTTGTCTTGTTTCCTTAGCTCGACCCTAGTATTTATGAGAGTCTTCAGAAAGAGCGAGTGGAACAGGGAGATGTCATCTACATTGAAGCAAACAGTGGAGCTGTCAAGGTATTTGTGATGTCTTTCATGTGTTCATCCCTCCCTACTGTCACACATTTTATAAAAGTAGAAAGAGATGTAAATACAATGCTTTAATTTAGTGATAAGCCACAAATGCAACATTAAGACATATTTGATCAATTCAAATGTCAGTGTATTCTGTCATCTTGCCTGTCTTCTTCAGTCCTTCATGGTGGTGTCCTTTCATCTCTTTCAGCCCTGCTGCATTTCTCCTGTACTCTGAATCAAGCCTTTCTCATTCCTGCAGCTCTTCATGCTCCCTCTATCTCTCCATCTCCCTCAATGCTTCTTTGACAGGCCACAATGACGGCTCCTTTAGTCAGTGCAGGTGGGCTAGGGGCGCAAGTCAGGAGGGCTGGACAACACATTTGTTACTGTTGAAAGCTGTATCATGACGTGCCCTCTGAAGCCCTTTGATCCCTCAGCTGCTCCTGGCACTGGGTTCAATCATACACCTGCTCTGGCTCCATCTCTTCTTTCACTGTCCAGAGCAATGTGGCCATTACTCCCTGTGGGTCAAATGTAAATTAATTGTATTAATACATATTGTTATACTGTGTCTTTACAGAGACAAGGTCGTTGTGACACCTTTGCTACAGAGTTCGACCTGGAGGCAGAGGAGTATGTGCCGCTGCCTAAAGGTGATGTCCACAAAAAGAAGGAGATAGTCCAAGACGTCACACTGCATGACCTTGATATTGCAAATGCCAGACCCCAGGTATGTTACTGCAAAAGCCTTGTCATTTACTGTAGCTGCTTACATTAACAAAATAGTGCCAGTTTACAGCTATTCCCTACATGTTTACAAATAATTACTGTTGCATTTCAGGGAGGCCAGGACATTCTCTCCATGATGGGACAGCTGATGAAGCCAAAAAAGACAGAAATCACAGGTAAAGGAAACCTGAACGCGTCACAGTCTAGTCTACACCCCCAGCTGGATTAACGACTAGTTGACTTGTGTTTGATTCATTACCGTTTTCTCTTCTGGTTATAGACAAGCTTCGTAATGAGATCAACAAGGTGGTGAACCGCTACATCGACCAGGGCGTAGCTGAGCTGGTTCCTGGAGTTCTGTTTGTGGACGAGGTGCACATGCTGGACATCGAATGCTTCACATACCTCCACAGAGCGCTGGAGAGCACCATCGCCCCTATCGTTGTGTTTGCCTCCAACAGAGGAAACTGTTTAATTAGGTAGGAGGTCTAAAGCGTTTTAGGAGGAAAGAAACAACATTTTTAAAACACAACAGATATGATATTTTTTGATGTAAAATGTGTAGTATTCAAAGTGATTTGTTTCTCAACAGGGGAACAGAGGACATCTGCTCTCCACACGGGATTCCTCTTGACTTGCTAGACAGAGTCATGATAATCCGCACAATGTTGTACACAACACAGGAGATGAAGCAGGTGAGTCTTGACATCTAAGTACCTCCAGTTCAGTGTAGAACATTCAGGAAACATTTGGGTAGAAACTTTTTCCCTAACAATAGGGGCGTTTATAAAATATTGGGAATAGTAATTAATACATAAAGTGACTGTTTTTAAATTGAAAGCCCTGATTATTAATAAAAACATAATATTGCTGTTCCAAAGAGAAGTGGCCGGCAGTCACTTGCATGTCCGGGAACTTCTAACCAAAATGGTTGTCCCTAAATCACAGTTTTTTGGTGCCTTCTGACATTTCTTAGGGTGTCACTAATGATGTTGTGGTTTGTAGATCATCAAGATCCGTTCTCAGACTGAGGGGATCACCGTTAGCGAGGAAGCACTTACACACCTGGCAGAGATCGGCACCAAGACCACCCTCAGGTAAGACTAAACTTTGCAGAGTGTGGGTGTTTCTCAATCGCGAGTAAAGCTGCTGCAGAGCCACTATTTCAAGCATACTACGTCATCGAGTGCCGCCGAAGTACTGTTCCAATCTCCAGCATACTTGGAAATCTACCGAGCCCGGCGTACTCCGTTTGGAGAAATATCGAGGCTGCACATGAGTAGACTCCGCGGTCTTAAAATCCCCACAATGCTTTGCGCACGGCCCAATTTCCAAAATCTGTGGCGGAAAATGTAAGGCGGGGCCTGTCATATGACGCACACCTGTTAGCCTGTTCCACTCTTTGTTTTCCAAATGTCAGGAAGTATTCTTGACTCGCTTCTGAAGCAAGATGCTCGGCAGACATGTGCTACCAAGCAAGCGTACTCGACATTGAGAAACACCCTGTGTCATAATGGAGTGAAGAAGTTGGCAGCTTTACATTGATTGCCCACAGTGGTTTCATAGAAAATTATTTTAACACCTGAACAGGCAATTATCAAGTAAGGTATAGTGTTTTTGTTACCTAAACATTTTTTTTAATATACTTCAAGAAACGGTTGACTCTTGATAAAACCGTCTCAGTGTAGTTCTGATGCCTTTTTATATGGCCTTCTGAAGTAAACAAGACGATTGACAATTTCTATATACAGTAGTTATTCTAAATGTTAGTTATTGGTGCCACTGGTAGTTCTGGTAAATTCAGATGAAACTCCTTCAGCTAAGTATCATACATTATTATCAGTATCACATTTAGGACCTGCATCTTCTCCTTGAAGTGGCTTATAGTGTATATGCATGTGAGATCATACTGTTACTTCCTGTTTCCTCTCAGGTACGCTGTCCAGCTGCTGACTCCAGCCAGCCTGCTGGGCCGTGTTCAGGGAAAAGAGAACGTGGAGAGAGAGCAGATAGAGGAAATCAACGAGCTGTTCTACGACGCCAAGTCTTCTGCCAAAATCCTCCAAGATCAACATCACAAATTCATGAAATAGACAAATATGTTTTTCTTTCACGACTCAAAGGGCTGGTGTTCATCCAGCTGTTAAATGTTTGGCTTTGATTCTTTCTTTTTTCTCAATCTTTACCCTCCATATGGCTCATTCTAGAGTTGCCGCCTCATCTACTGTAGTAGTTTTGTTCTATTAAAGTTGTATTCATTCAGTACGTTCATGAAAATATTTTCTGGAATAAAAAGAAAAAATAACTCATTGTCATTTATATTTTTTGAACGGTTTATTACATCAATGGACAATTATAATATTGCTGGCACTTCTTACAATGAAAAGTAGAATGGGTGAGACGGAATGGGAAGTCTTGTCACAACAGATTTCCAAAAAAAGTCTTGCCGTTTCTCTCCTATTTCTCATTATTACCCTGCACCCGGAAAGAGTAGATAAATGCTTTGACAAAAACTGCAATAATTAAAGAAAAAAAAATATATTTTATAAAAAATAAAGAAAACAAACCAGTATATTGGAACAAGTTTTTCAATGTATTTGTTTAAATATAATACAAATGACAGGACCGTTGTTATGTTGAGTTGTGTATTTCTATTGGCTCATATTACATTTTTAAAAATCTAATTATTTATTTAGCTTTTGACAAAATACTTCTTTGCTCTTAGTCTTTTAACTTTATATTTTTAACATGAAGGATTGTAGTAATTCGAAAGATCTGAAGTCATCAGAGCAAATGTTAGCATTTAGCTCGCCAGACCCGCCACCGTGTGTCCCGTAGGAAAACACAACTTTTTCTTACTAATCTTATTTCTTTTTTAAATGAGTAGAAGACCACCCAGTAGAATCTTCCTTTATGTCTGGTTTATACGGTTTATACAAAGAAACACGCTGAAAATGTGTTAGCTTTCTCATTAGTTCAGGCAGAAATATTGAACAACTGAAGAAGTTAACTATCACTATAATACACATTCCATAACCAAACATAATTAAGTGTTTAACACAGGCTTTAGAATATTGAACACAAAAAAAGAGGCTTTTGCCGAGGCTTTTAGTGGCCTAAAGCACAGCTGGAAAACCAACAGATTCCAAACATGTGTTGTCCAATCATGGTCAGGGAGCCTACTGCTTCTTCCTGATTATTGGTGGACCTGCGCGTGCGTTGAGAACAGTCTCCGTTCCTGACCTCGCTCCACTGAACACAGAGGGAGCTGCTTTACCAACTTTTTCTGTGAAGAAGGACAAACAACAATTTCATTGTTAATGTGGGAGAGAGAAGGGCAATGTCATTTTGTAGATATGCTCTGTATTATCACACACACACACAGAGTCAGTTTAAAAAAGTTGTTCCCTTGATGCTTCCACGCAGTCAGTAACTGTCAATCAGCAGCTCTTGTTAGAAGCTTTCTTCCAGTTCAGTCCACCAATTTCCATTTCATTTTAAGTGTGTTTCTTTCTGTATTTGGGCAAGAGCTGAGTCCACGACACACACACACACATACACAAAATCCCACTGGGAGACTGTTTGAAAAGAATCTCCCATCATTAAACCCCCCTGTTCTCTCTGTATATGGAGTGGAAACTTCAGCATCATGAGGAAACGCCCCTCGCACAAACTCAGTGCCATGTTGTGATTTAACCAGATGCAGAAAGAGAGCTTTCCATCTGTAAGACTAGTGTCAAATCATGATTCCATGTGTGTTTATCATGGTGTTTATGTGTGTGTCCTCACCGCACTCCTGCATAACTTCAGTCGTCTTGCTCTTCGCCGGCCCACTTCTGCCAAGTTTGTTTATTGTTTTAGTCAGATCCTCTTCGCTCACCTCAGGACGCTGCATTTCATCTTCTTCCTGCCCTGGCTGGAAGGAGTAAAAATATGAGACATCACATACAGTTGCAAGAAAAAGTATGTGAACCCTTTGGATTCTCCACACATAGCGTTGTGTGTTCCTTCCAAACAACTCAACTTTGGTTTCATCTGTCCACAGAATATTTTGACATCCAGGTGCTCTTTTGCAAACTTCAAACGTGCAGCAATGTTTTTTCTGGACAGCAGTGGCTTCCTCCGTGGTTTCCTCCCATGAACTCCATTCTTGTTCAGTGTTTTACGCATCGTAGATTCGTCAACAGAGATGTTAGCATGTGCCAGAGATTTCTTTAAGTCTCTAGCTGACACTCTAGGATTCTTCTTCACCTCATTGAGCATTCTGCGCTGTGCTCTTGCAGTCATCTTTACAGGACGGCCACTCCTAGGGAGAGTAGCAACAGTGCTGAACTTTCTCCATTTATAGACAATTTGTCTTACCGTGGACTGATGAACATCAAGGCTTTTAGAGATACTTTTGTAACCCTTTCCAGCTTTATGCAAGTCAACAATTCTTAATCGTAGGTCTTCTGAGAGCTCTTTTGTGCGAGGCATGGTTCACATCTGGCAATGCTTCTTAAGAATAGCAAATTCAAAACTGGTGTGTATTTTTTATAGGGCAGGGCAGCTTTAACCAACACCTCCAATCTCGTCTCATTGATTGGACTCCAGGTTGGCTGACTCCTGACTCCAATTAGCTCTTGAAGAAGTCTTTAGCCTAGGGTTCACATACTTGTTCCACCCTGCACTGTGAATGTTTACTTGGTGTGTTCAATAAAAACAAGAAACATATCATTGTTTGTGTGGTATTAGTTTAAGCAGACTGTGTTTGTCTATTGTTGTGACTTAGATGAAGATCAGAACACATTTTATGACGAACTTATGCAGAAATCCAGGTCGTTCCAAAGGGTTCACATACTTTTTCTTGCAACTGTATATATATATAGATATATATATATAGATATTCACTGGTAATAAAGTCGCAAATCATTTTGTCTTCATGACTTTACATCCTGAGATAATCACAACAAAAAGGGAAGTTAGTGTTTTTAGTTTGAGAAATGAAGTTTTAGTGAAACATTTCACTGGAAGCTGTTTGAGAGGATCAGAGATGAGCAAACACGGAGTCTGATAAACAGGTTGAAGTCCACACACACACCACTCACACACTCACCATACACACACCATACACACACACACACACACACACACACACACACACACACACACACACACCCACACCAACACACACCAGACACACACACCCACACACACACACACACACACACACACACACATACACACACACACACACCAACACACACACCCACACACACACACACACACACATACACACACACATACACACACACACACCATACACACACACACACACACACACACATCATCATCATCGGCGGTCACTCGTAGTCGAGTATGACTGTCCTCCTTCTTGGTCCTTGTGGGTCTTCAGGTGGGCATAGAGGCCGATTCTGGACCCGATTATTCTTGTGCAATGTGGACATGGGAATGTAGTGGTGGAGGGTTTGGGTTGGACCTGTTTGGTGGTTGCTCTCTCCTTCCTGAGTCTGCGCTTGTCTTGTGCAGCATGGCAGAGATCATCATTGTATAGTGCAGCACCCTCACGGACAAGGTTTCTCCAGGTCGCCCTGTCTGTTGCCATGTCTTCCCAAGCTTTTAGGTCTATGTGGCACTTCTTTAGGTTTGTTTTTATGTTATCTTTGTACCTCTTCTTTTGGCCTCCAGGGGCCCGTTTCCCTTTAGCAAGTTGGGAATAAAGGACTTGTTTTGGGAGGCGAGAGTCAGGCATGCGGATAACATGGCCAGTCCATCTGAGCTGGTTTTGGGCAATGGTGGCAGTGATGGTGGGAATGTCAGCCTCCTCCAGGACGCTGGTGTTAGTGCGCCGATCCTCCCAGCTAATCCTAAGGATTTTTCGGAGGGATCTCTGATGGTATGCCTCAAGTGCCTTTAAGTGCCTGCTGTATGTGGTCCAGGCTTCTGATCCATACAGAAGAGTGGGGAGCACCACAGCTTTATAGACCAAGATTTTGGTCTTTGCTTGGAGGTCACGGTTCTCAAAGACTCTCTTCCTTAGCCTTGAGAAAGCCCCTGGCACAGCTGAGGCGATGGTGTATTTCATCATCAATAACAGCTTTTGATGATAGGAGGCTGCCAAGGTATGGGAAGTGGTCCACATTTTCCAGTCTGATGTTGTCAATGGAGATGTTTGGGGGTAGGACAGGCGTACTCCTGTTTGGTGGTGGTTGGTGGAGGATTTGGGTCTTTTTTATGTTGATGGCTAGACCGAGCTGTTTGTATGCTTTCGCAAAGGCTGATAGGATACCCTGTAGGTCCTCTTCCGAGAGGGCTACAAGGGCGTTGTCGTCCGCATACTGCAGCTCCATGATCGATATGGTGGTGGTTTGACCTTTAGCCCTGAAACGGTTGATGTTGAGGAGTTGGCCGTCAGTTCTGTACATGATGTTGACTCCCTGGGGCAGATGCTTGCTTGTGAGATGTAGGATAGCAGCAACAAAGATGGAGAATAGTGTTGGAGCGATGACACATCCCTGTTTTACTCCTGTGTCGACCCGGAAGGGTTCAGTTTCGTCTCCACTGCCACTGAGTACCGTGGCTGACATATTGTCATGCAGCAGTCTCAGTACCCGGACGTATTTTTCTGGGCAGCCAATCTTTGCCAGTACCAGCCAGAGGGCCTGACGGCTCACTGAGTCGAAGGCTTTGGTGAGGTCTATGAAGGCCATGTATAATGGTTGATATTTTTCTCGGCATTTTTCTTGCAGTTGGCGAATAGTGAAAATCATGTCTGTAGTGCCTCTGTTTGGGCGAAATCCACTCTGAGACTCAGGAAGGATGCTTTCTGACAGGGGGGTGAGTCTGTTGGCCAACACCCGAGCTAGGGCTTTCCCTATGGTGGACAAGAGAGAAATGCCACGGTAATTTCCGCAGTCTGCCCTGTCTCCCTTCTTAAATATGGAGACAATTAAGGCATCCCTAAGCTGAGCAGGGATTTCCTCTTCTTCCCAGATTTTGAGAAGCAGGGCATGGATGTGCTTAAGAAGATCGGGTCCGCCTTTCTTCAGGACTTCTGCTGGGATGCCGTCGGGCCCAGCAGCCTTGTTGTTTTTCATATTCTTAATGGCATCCTGCACCTCACCCAGGCTGGGTGGTTCTCCCATGCCTTCAACTATGGGCTGTTGAGGGAGTTGGTCAAGAGCCTCCATCTCAGGAATGGTGTCCCTGTTTAAGAGGTCCTTATAGTGCTCTTTCCACCTGTTTGCTATTGCATCCTTGTCCTTCAGAAGCAAGAGCCCATCTTTAGAGCGAAGGGGGGTTAGGCGGCGATAGCTGGGACCATATACCGCTCTTGTGGCATCAAAGAATCCTCTTGTATCACCAGAGTCGGCAAACTGCTGGATCTCCAGAGCCTTCTTTGTCCACCACTGGTTCTTCAGTTTCCTAACTTGCGTTTGGACGGCTGCCTTCGCTTTGGCATGGGCTGCTCTTTTCACCTTGCAGTGGATGTTATTTTGCCAGGTGATAAAAGTGTGCCGCTTGATGTCAATGATTGCTGAATCTCTGTGTCATTCTCATCATACCAGTCTTGATGTCTCCGCTTTTTTTGACCAAGGATGTTTTTGCAGGAGTTCATGATGGCAGTAGAAAGTGTGCTCCAGTGTTTTTCAGTATCCTCCGGATACTGTTTGGGCAAGGCTGCGCTAAGAGCATCCTGCAGCTGTTGTTGGTAGGTGGTGTCACCCAACAGGTCGATGTTAAGCTTTGGCCGGCTCTGTCTTTTCTTCTTTTCCGCATTAAGCGGATAGACATGATGGAGTGAATGAGGCGGTGGTCAGTCCAGCAGTCATCTGCACTGGTCATTGCTCTGGTGTTAAGGACATCACGGCGGTCTTTGGAGCGGACAATACATAATCAATGAGATGCCATAGTTTGGAGCGAGGATGCATCCATGATGTTTTGAACTTGGTTTTTTGACGGAAAAGTGTGTTGGTGATGACCAGGTTGTGCTCTGAGCACTTGGTTAGCAGTAGTATGCCATTGGAGTTTGTGTTTCCAACCCCTTCTCTCCCCAGCGTGCCTCTCCATAGGTGGTGGTTTCGTCCCACTCTGGCATTGAAATCTCCAAGCAGGATTAACTTGTCCTCCTTGGGGACTTCAGATAGAGTTTTGTCCAGGTCAGCATAGAAGGCCTCCTTTACTTCATCCTGTGCATCAAGCGTTGGGGCGTAGGCACTAATAACGGTGGCCATCTGACTGCTGGCAAGCATCAGACGTATGGTCATTAGGCGCTCGTTGATGCCCACAGGGAGTTCATGGAGGTGGTTGATGAGGCAGTTCTTAATAGCAAAACCCACACCATGGATTCGTGGCTCATTTGCAGGCTTTCCTTTCCAAAAGAAAGTATATCCGCCTTTTTCCTCCTTCAGCTGCCCTTCATCAGCCAGTCGGGTCTCGGAGAGCGCTGCAATGTCGATCTGGAACTTCCCTAGCTCTCTGGAGATGATGGCAGTTCGCCTTTCAGGTCGATCACTGGCTTGGTTGTCCGTGAGGGTCCGCACATTCCAGGCTCCAATACGTAAATGTTTTTCTTTTATTTTTTGTTTCTGACCGCGTAATGGTGATCCTTCTGGATGCGGTATTCCAGACAGGATTTTGTGAGGCAGGCTATGTTTGGGGTACCTTTTCTAACCCCCTCCCCTACTGGGGTGAGCAGAGTGGACCCTGAATAGGGGCTGCTCAGTCATGGGTGCAGCTGCCGAGAAGCTCTTTCTGCCTCAGTCCAAGAGCTTAGCGACTGAATCAAACACCCATCGCCTGTGTGCCAGGTTGTGACTAGGAACTACCAGACTTCACTGTCCTGCCCCCGTTACCACTTCCTGAACGCCACAGGACTTTGTCTTCCAGGATGTAAAATGGGTAGGTTCCCTTCGGGAGGACGCCTGCGCGTGACGTCTTTTAACGTGGGGAGACTGATGCGCCTGCAGCCACCACACGGTCCTTGGCAGAGAGGGGCCTGAATCCAATGGCATGGAATCCATGACGAATGGAGACCACCCTCTGTTGCAGCCTTCATCCGCCTTCAGTGCCGTTGTGACTTAGAGTATCATCCTTCGCCACTTCCATCGTTGAGGTCTTTGGATCGCACTTTGTCTGGGACCTCCCCCTCGACCTTACCGCCATGGGTGACCCTACCAGGAGCTAAAAAGCTCCCGACGGCATCGCTCTTAGGTTCATCGGAACACACAAGGTCCTCCACCACGACAAGGTGGCGATCCATGGAGAACACACACACACACACACACACACACACAGGTATTTCCAGTTACTTTACATTCAGTATAAAATCACAGACACACATATACATAGGCTACATCTGATTACAAAGTCTCATCTGTACAGGACGGTAAAATAATAACAGGCACACATCAATAAATCTATGACAAAGTCTCATCTGTACAGAACAGTATGATAAAATAATCGATGGCAAAAACATGTCACTGTAAATGTCTCCGTTGTGGGACGAATAAATGATTAATTTAATCATCTACACATGTAATCTCACTTTTACACACCAAAATAACGTTAATACAGAGTAAACGTTTGCTAATGGAGAGTCTATTTTGTCCAATAAAAAGTTCATGACTCGATAAAAAATATATATCAATAAACCTATTGTTCATTTTCGCAGTATTCCCCACACATTGCTAGTACACTATTACTGTAATATTTACACTTACCCATGTCCAAATGGATCCTTGTTGTTGTCTTTGTATTCTTCTTCTTCAGAAGAGTCGAAGACTTCAGGTTCTGAGGCTCTATCTTCACTGCTGCTAGCGAAAAAAATCTCTAGCGAAGTCAGCAACTGTAAAGTTTTTTTAGCCATTTTCTCTGTCTCTCTCTCTCCTCACAGACATAAACTGATGGGAGACACGTGGTTTATGTTTTGTTTACTTGGTGGGTAGGTCCTTAGTGATTTCTCGATGTCCATTGGTCATTTCAGACCATGATGGCTGCCGGCCAAGATTTCCTTGACGGACACACCAATCCACCAATCCCACACAGTGTAAAGTCAAGCTGCTTTGAGCGGCCATATTGGCTGCTGTGCCCTGGTTACAGTCTCACAGGAGATACCGCTGGAAAGCTACACTTCCAGCGATTCCGCGGATATCTGAATCATATTTCTACTCCTTATAATCGAAAATATATGATTAATTACGTAAAGTTATGCGCACCTGGACGCGCCGGCGCGTCCACCGACTCCAGAGGGTCTAAAGTATTCTTTAATGTTTAAATAAAGGTTAATTAGTTTTTCTGTTTTGCACATCCTCCTATTAATATCTTCACATCCGGCACTAAACTGTTTTATTGTAGAGATCACTTACGGTATCTTCTTGATTTTTTATATTATATATTTCTATCATTGACCTTCTACTTTCACCCTATTTTGTATGTACTCTTAATATTTTTTTCATCAAATATAACATATTCAAAAAATTATTCAATAACGTGCTTTAACCACTAGGCGGTGCACACAAGGTACACACAGCATACAATGCTATAATAACTTTGTATTATTAGTGTACACTGTAAAAAAAAAACTCGTAAAAAAACGGTCAAAGTACTGGCAGCAGCGGCTGCCAAACAAAAACCCTTAAATTAAAGTAAAATACTTTAACTGAAATAAAGTGAATAAGCCATTAATTTACGGGAATTGTCCTTAAAGATTTTACAGCAAAACACTGTAATTTTACAGATTTATCTGCTCTTTTTACAGTCAATAACTTTTAATAAAAGTACAGCACTGATACTTCTACGGGCAAATACTCTAATTTTACAGATGTATCCTTTATTTTTACAGTCAATAACCTTTAATAAAAGTACAGCACTAATATTTTAACGTGCAAACACTGTAATTTTACTGATTTATCCTCTCTTTTTATAGTCAATAACCTTTAATAAAAGTACAGCACTAAAACTTCTACGGGAAAAAAACCCGTAAAAAAACGGTCAAATGACTGGCAGCAGCGGCTGCCAAACAAAAACCATAAAATTAAAGTAAAAATACTTTAACTGAAATAAAGTGCAAAAGCAATTAGTATACAGAAATTGTCCTTAAAGATTTTAGAGGAAACGTTCCTCTCTTTTCAAAATCCATTGTCTTAAAATGTTACATTAAAATACCTTAAATAAAGTTTTAATGAAAAAAACAGTTTTTTACATTTTTTTACATTTTTTTTTTTTATTAGATTTGTATGATCAAACTCAAAAATAAATACAGAACCTAAAGTTCTACAGCTAGAATACTGTTATTTTACAGCTTTCTAACATTTTCCAATCAAACGGGTTCAACAAAATGACATCACAAAATGTTCTGTAGGAAACAATTACTCTGAAAATTTAAAATATAAAAATATTTGTAGAATTATAGTACAACTAATGAATACAGCATTTCATATTTAAACATCATACTTATAAACAGTAGAAACAAAAAGTAAGTAGAATTTTTTAAGATTACTTTGAAACATTCTCAACTGAAAATAACAAGATTTACAAAATGGCGACATATGTTCACATTGTCAATTTGAAGGAGCAGTGTGCAGGATTTAGTACGTCTAACATTGTAGGTTCCAACCAATGGATAGCTTGTTCACTCACCCTCCTATCCCAAGTCTGTAGGAGAATGAATATTGGCTGCAAAAACTTGAGGCCCAATCATGTTTCCTCTGTCCATTCTGCGCTGCTGTAGACGTGGCAACCTAGAGGACAAACAGATCAGAATCAGAAACAGGTTTATTGCCAGGTAGGTTCACACGTACGAGGAATTTGTCGTACATACAAATATATTTTTTTTTTAAAGTACACAGATAGCGAACTATATTAAGAACACTGTAATAAAAATATAGTAGATAGAAATAAAATAAAGCAGTAATTTACATCGAAATAGAATGCAATAAATTGTAAAATATGTGCAGTAAGCAATATTTAAACATTGCATTATTTACCATCCTGTGATCTCCATTATGTAATGCATAGAGTCTGCGTTGTGGCTGAGATAAAGTGTCAGTGGGGGGGCGGGCCTTGTTGAGGTGGCGAGAGGTTTTGGTCCTGATGGAGAGAGGTTTTGGTCCTGATGGAGAGAGGTTCTGGTCCTGATGGAGAGAGGTTTTGGTCCTGATGGAGAGAGGTTCTGGTCCTGATGGAGAGAGGTTCTGGTCCTGATGGAGAGAGGTTTTGGTCCTGATGGAGAGAGGTTTTGGTCCTGATGGAGAGAGGTTCTGGTCCTGATGGAGAGAGGTTTTGGTCCTGATGGAGAGAGGTTCTGGTCCTGATGGAGAGAGGTGTTGGTCCTGATGGAGAGAGGTGTTGGAGAGGTTCTGGTCCTGGTGGAGAGAGGTTCTGGTCCTGATGGAGAGAGGTTCTGGTCCTGATGGAGAGAGGTGTTGGTCCTGATGGAGACAGGTTCTGGTCCTGGTGGAGAGAGGTTCTGGTCCTGGTGGAGAGAGATGTTGGTCCTGATGGAGAGAGGTTCTGGTCCTGATGGAGAGAGGTTCTGGTCCTGATGGAGAGAGGTGTTGGTCCTGATGGAGAGAGGTTCTGGTCCTGATGGAGAGAGGTGTTGGTCCTGATGGAGAGAGGTGTTGGTCCTGATGGAGAGAGGTGTTGGTCCTGATGGAGAGAGGTTCTGGTCCTGATGGGTTGTGTTGAAGGCAGAGCTGAAGTCCACAAACAGGATCCTGGCATAGGTTCCTGCTGTGTCCAGGTGCTGGAGGAGGAAGTGAAGTGATAACTATTAGTAAACCATAATGATGGATGTTATTATCAGCAGCTGCCAATGGATCCCCTAAATCAGGGATCACCAACTACATTTGTCCAAGGGCCAAAATGTATCCAATAGACACTATCGCGGGCCGGGGGGGTACAGGTACTGCATAAAGCTTAGCAGACTCTTCACGCTAACGAAGGATCACTTCTAGGCAGGGTTGGGAGGGTTACTTTGTAAATGTAATCAGTTACTGATTACTGAATACATGCTCTGAAAGTAATCAGAATACAGTTACAGTCTTATAAAAGTAACGTGTTCAGGTTACTTTTAGAATACTTTTGGAATACTTTCTTTTTCCATAACAGATGGGTATGTTTTGGTGAGCAGGAGACACTTGTTTTACTGTTTTAATGGCGTATCAAGAACTCAAACACAACATCTTGGTGTCATTCTGGACAGCTCCCTCTCATCTGCACCCCACATAAAAAACATCACCCGGACTGCATTCTCCTACTGTAAACCTTTCCTTAGAATATGTTATGAATTGTAAGGTGTCCTTGGGTGCTTTGAAAGGCGCCCCTAAATAGAATGAATTATCATTATTATTATTATCTGAAACGATGTAATAACTTTTAAAACTTGTTCCAGTCACTTGCCCCATGCATTCAGCAACAGCAGGCCATTCACTGTGATTTGATCCCGTTATAAATGTCATCATTTCGACAATAAAGAAATGCTTACATCAACGTTATCTTGCACATTTTATCTAACCATCTCCGTTTCTAACTTTCAATATATTTTAAAAGAGATCTCTCTCTCTCTCATCTGCGTGCGGGGGCGGGGCCTCACAGACACGCTGCATCTCTCTCTCGCTCACAGACATGCTGCAGCGCTGTGCAGTGTGCACACAGTTCTGCCGGTAATGAATATTACATTTTGTGAGGAAACTTTTCCACCAATAATTCCAATAAGTATTCCAAAATGTATTCACTTCAGGTTTACGAAAGTAACTGTAATCAGATTACTCGTTTTTCAAATGTAACGCCAGCTGAATACAGTTAGCCTACTTGATTTTTGTATTCTGATTACGTAACGCCGTTACATATATTCCGTTACAACCCAACCCTGCTTCTAGGCTACTGTCGCGCAGCTCCTGCCTCTCTGTTGGACTCTGTCGCAGCGGGGCTGCTGCTGTGGTGCGGAGCGCACAAAGCAGACTCTTCACAACGAAGGATCACTTCTTCTTCTTCAAGGAAGGTTTCACAGTACGCAGTCTACTGTCCCGCAGCTGCTGCCTCTCTGTTGGACTCCGGTACTGCACCTTACTCACGAGACGTTGTAAACAAAAAATGGGTGGGGGGCGAACGCAGTAACCACTCCGCCAACGCCACAGTCACCCCCGTCGTGCGGGCCGGATGAGAATGTCTGGCGGGCCGGATGTGGCCCGCGGGCCGCCAGTTGGTGGTCACTGCCCTAAATCTTGTATGATGGACCTTTGAAGCACAAGCGCACGCACGCACTATTGTGGGAACAATCAAACGCACCCTCCCAGGCACTGCGTGTTAGCGAAGTACAACTGGGATTTCGAAGAGGAAGATATGCTTGGTCAATTCTTAATAAAAAAGAAAAACCAACAAATTGAGCTCTTGAGTTTTCATGAGCAGCGCCTAGCTACAGCTGCGGAGCTTTGGTAAATACCGCTAACAGTCTATTTCCTTAAAATGGTACATATCGCTGAATCTATATTTTCATCTTCAGGTGATGACATCTGCATAATGTCCCTGTACAATAAGATTCGAGCATTTTGTAATCCAGTGAGGAAATTCAAGACCAGTAAATATTGATTGATTAAACAACACTAAATAAAATGTTAGTGTTTTCTTCTAACTCAGACTCTCTGCTGCGGCTGTACCTCAAAGACAAAACAATTGTCTGATGATCTTTGTTGAACAAGGTCTGATTGTCCTGTACATGTACAATGTGGGGTATTTTTAAATACTTTACTAAGCCACATTTAATATTATG
This sequence comes from Pogonophryne albipinna, assembly GCA_028583405.1. Lineage (NCBI taxonomy): Eukaryota > Metazoa > Chordata > Actinopteri > Perciformes > Artedidraconidae > Pogonophryne > Pogonophryne albipinna. Next base: position 10,674,526 of record CM053261.1, read on the forward strand.
TTAGACACAAGTTAGTTATTACTCACATATCAAAGTTTTTCATCTGCAAGATGGAAGAATAGCTGGGTGCTGCCTGGAGAGACTGATGAGAGGGACACAGGCTGGCTTCAGCAGCTTTCCACACAAAGCCATCACATCTTCTCTTCCATAGTCCTCACTGTCCACTGGTGCTCTGTCAAAAGAGTGAACATCACAGCTGTCATGAGGGTTTCTTTACTATACATTTTCAAAAATAATTAATTTTAGCAGTGATTTGGACCAAGCATGTATGATGTAGTAATACAAAAAGTATTTTAGTTCACAGTGTGACATTAGCTAGTCATGTTAGCGTGTAATATATAGAGCAGAGCTAACTAGCAAGTTAGCCGAACGTTAGCGGTTAGCTGTTTATGCTATGCTAGCTGTTGGCTACTGAACATTAACAAACTAGATTCCGCTCTAAGAAAGCTGTGAAACTTTACATTAAACTTGGCGACAACACTGTGATACCCCACTGCATGTTTATGTGTAATTCTCCCGTGTTGGAGACGAGAGGGTGGGGGGGCAGCACTGCAATAAGCTGTAAGCTAACGTTAGCAGCCGCATGTTAAGCCGGGTTTCCCGGGCGCAACATCTTGCAAGAAACAGAATCTCAGGGCTTCTTAACATTTAACAACCTATTAATGATGCATACCAACTTAACGGGAAGAAACTCAGCTAACTAGAAGAAGAAACTTAACCTTAAATAAAAAATAAAACATTCACAAACTAAGTAAGGATGATCTACTTTGTTAACCACTTTGAAAAAAAGGTTGATGATATTCACTCTTCTTTTTCGGACTCACCTCTACTCACGCTGGGTCACCAGACCCTCCTTTCACCCACACATGACCTCTTCCCCTCTCTCTCCAAGTGAGGTTCTTACCCTCATTACCTCTGCCCGCCCTACCACCTGTCCTCTGGACCCTATCCCTTCAAACCTCCTTCAGACTATTGCTCCTGATATTCTACCGTTTCTCACCCATTTCATCAACACTTCTCTAACTTCTGGTCACTTTCCAAACAGTCTCAAGGAGGCAAGAGTAAACCCTCTCCTAAAGAAACCACTCTCAACCCGTCTGATGTTATAAACTACAGGCCTGTCTCTCTCCTCCCGTTCCTGTCTAAAACACTTGAACGCGCTGTCTTTAAACAACTCTCCTGTTATCTCCATCAGAACAACCTTCTGGATCCGCACCAGTCTGGTTTCAAGGCAGGTCACTCCACAGAAACTGCCCTCCTTGCTGTCACTGAGGAACTGCACACTGCTAAAGCAACCTCCCTCTCCTCTGTCATCATCCTTTGGACCTGTCGGCTGCATTCGACACGGTGAATCATCAGATCCTCCTTAGCACTCTCCAAGAACTTGGAGTTTCAGGCTCTGCACTTTCCCTCCTCACCTCATACCTCAAAGACCGCACCTACAGGGTTACTTGGAGAGGATCGGAGTCCGACCCTTGTCAATTAACTACAGGGGTCCCTCAGGGCTCTGTTCTTGGTCCCCTCCTCTTCTCTCTTGTGCACAAACTCGCTCGGATCGGTCATTAGCCCTGCATGGTTTTTCATACCACTGCTACGCTGACGACACCCAATTAATTCTGTCCTTTCCCCGCTCAGAGACCCAGGTCGTCGCACGCATCTCTGCTTGTCTAGCTGACATCTCTCGAGTGGATGTCTGCTCACTCACCTCAAGCTCACCTTGACAAGACTGAACTCCTTTTCCTTCCGGGAAAAGATTGTCCCACTCTTGACCTAACAATCAACATTGGCACCTCTGTTGTTTCCCCGACTCAGACTGCAAGGAATCTGGGTGTGACCCTAGATAACAACCTGTCCTTCACTGCAAACATCGCTGCTACAACCCGCTTCTGCAGATACACGCTTTACAACATCAGGAGGATGCGTCCCCAGCTGACCCAGAAAGCGACGCAGGTTCTGGTCCAGGCTCTCGTCATCTCACGCCTAGACTACTGCAACTCCCTCCTGGCTGGTCTACCTGCATGTGCCATCCGACCTCTGCAGCTCATCCAGAATGCAGCTGCTCGCCTGGTCTTCAACCTTCCTAAATTCTCCCACACCACGCCGCTCCTCCGCTCCTCCACTGGCTTCCGGTAACTGCTAGAATCCACTTCAAGACAATGGTACTTGCGTACCATGCTGCGAATGGTCTGGCCCTTCCTACATCCAGGACATGGTTAAACCGTACACCCCAGCACGTGCACTCCGCATCATGCATCAACCAAACGGCTCGCTGCACCCTCGCTGCGAAGGGGGACCCAAGTTCCCATCAGCAAAAACACGTGGGTTTGCTATCTTGGCTCCAAAATGGTGGAATGAGCTCCCCATTGACATCAGGACAGCAGATAGCTTACACACCTTCCGGCGCAGACTGAAAACTCATCTCTTTCGACTCCACTTCGAGCGATAGAACTATTAACAAAGCACTTATATACTAATAAAGGGCTGGCTTATCTAAAGCCAGTTGAGTAGCACTTGAAATGTTTTTGCTCTATGAAGCCTGATGTACTTATATGATTCTGTTTTCTTCAAGTTTCTATTTTGTTGGTCGAACGCACTTATTGTAAGTCGCTTTGGATAAAAGCGTCAGCTAAATGCAATGTAATGTAATGTAAATACATGTTTAACTCCATTACAGTTGCAGGACTCACCAGATCTCAAGTCTTCTGTTCTTTGTCTCGTTGCTCATATTTAACGTGTAGATGTAAAACGATCCCGATATTAATCCATAAACTCCTGTAGCAGACATACAGACAGCTGTAGCTCCAGCAGGAGGAGACCCGCTCAAACTGACTTGGATGTTTCAAATGTGAACGACAGGCGCGGACAGTTCTCATTGGCAGGTTTCTTCGATGACGTTTATATTAACCAATCAGGAGTGTTGTGGACTCATTCCAAACATGCCTGACTTGTCTGCCGTGTTTTGGCTGAATTCTATTTCAAGTGCCGTAGCTCTGGCTGTCGGCCAGAATCCGAAAACCATACGTTTATACTGTAAAACTAAGGTTTATTACTGTAAATTGACCAATGGAAAAAAAAAACACAGCAACATAAATAAAACAAGGATAACTGTGACTTATTGTTGAGTAAATAACAGTGTGTGTTTTAAACCTTGGTCCTCCCTACAGAGATTTCTCCACTTTCTATGATTTTAATTTTTTTTAATGATATTGTCAACTGTAGATGTTTACAATATAGTAAGTTAGGAATTTCATGAAAACATATTTATTTACTTTTGTTTCAACATTGGATATTTTGTGTTTGTGGTGGATTCAATCGAATATTGAGAAAATGATTTATGTAAAAATGTTTTACTTACATTTTACGTTTTTTTTATTTTACGCTTTTTTTTTACAGTTTTATGTTTACCTTAAAATTACAAAGAAAATCTTAAAGTCTTGTAATAGTAATACACTTTTATATTACGAGTTACATATTTAATTACAGATAAAAACATTTTATTTTACGTACATCTGCAATCATGTATTTTCTGAAAGTGCAAAAATACTGTAAATATTATATAGTAAATTTACTGTAAAAAAAAAAGGAAATAAACGTTATTTGTTGTTATTGTCAAAATACTTAAAATAATGTTTTGGGTTGTTAATTTATAGTTAATATCTGTCATTTTACAGGATTTTGCAAGTTATTTAAAAAAACATGATAATTACTATAAAAATTTACAGTTATTTCCTGTAAAATTACGATCTTTTTTTACAGTGTAGGACACTTATGTATTGTGACGGCTGTCGCCTTGCCTTCTGCATTAACCGGCCTGTGAGCATTCTGTGCGTGTATATATGTGTGTGTGTATATGACTGCCTTTAGGCACTATGGTGTGACGTTTTTTAGTTCCTCCCATCGGAAGAGGTCTGGACGACGCTTGATGACGCGGGATGACGCTACTTAAGCTGCGACGCTGCTGTCATTCGGGGCGCTGGATTTGTGCCAGAACGCCACGCTACTCTACTCTCCGTTGTTTATGTCTATGTCTATGTTCTGAGATTTGTGACGGCGTTGGATTTGTGCTAGATGCCTCACTATTTTCGCCTTAGTGCCCTTATTGTGCTGTGACTGTGCTAATCTGTGGCCTCCTTTTCTGTTTACTTATATCATAAATAGATAGCTCCTTGTTTAAAGAGCCTATACCTTTGTTTATATCATTTTTATTTGAGTTTATTATTAAAATAAACCTCTTACCAAGAACATCTGGTTTTGTGTTGCTTCCCTTTTACCCTAAACGAGCTGGGGACGTAACATGTATGTAGAACATCTGAAGATGCGTAGTTTTATTCATGTTTTCACATCATTTTACAGGATATTGCTATATTATTTCACATATTTTACTTCTACACATTAATATCTGATTTGTAAAACATCACACACAGAAAGGTATATCCGTCATTTAATGGTAAGCTATCAGGGGTGTAACGGTTCACAGAAGTCACGGTTCGGTTCGAACCTCGGTTTGGAGGTCACGGTTCGGTACGGTTCGGTACAACAAGAAAAAGCAAAAAAAAGTCCCAAATTCATAATTCCAGGTTTGTTGTTATTTATTTTTGAACAGTAGTGCAAGTTTCAGTTTAAAAATAAAGAACTCTGACATTTTGAATAATTAACTTTACTAAACAGTTAAAAACAAACCACAAACAGTACCACACACACTCAGATGGCCATATTATCTATAATGGCTGATGTCAAACAAAAAGGTTTCATCAAGCTGTAAAACTAAAAAGAATGTCTTGAAAATATTACATCATAAATAATAAGAAAGTGTTTCAAGAGCGCAAAGTCGTTGAAAAACATATGCCAAAAGCTTCCGTTATTTATTTTGGTTTCAAGGCTTTCATGTCTATTGGCTTCTTAAAAACAGCGGGGATCAGCTGTTAAACTGCTGTTGTCTTTTGCCAGGCTCCGGTGATTGGCAAATCTGGGTGATGCATTCTGATATGATTTAGCATGTTTGGCGTGTGTTTCTATTAGCATACCGCACCGCAATCGAACAACGCCGACACACCGTCCTCGTCCGATCCACCACTCGCACACTTCATCATTGTTGTAGTCCACAGGGAACCCGAAATGTTCCCACACAGCTGATTTAAAAGAAGCAGGTGGGTTCTAGCTCCTGTGTGTTATCTGAAATCGCCATACTAACTTTTCTTCTTCTTGTATTTAGTTCGTTTTGTTGTTGTGTTTCTTCTTGTTCTTCATTTGTTGTTTAAGGGCGGCTGGCAAACAGCTTTTAGGTGCAATAGCGCACCCTGGATTATAAATAGTGTAGTGGATACTGCCCTGAAAGACAGACTTTTTTCCCACTCGTAAAAAAAGGCGTATTCGTCGTGTGACTGCATGTGCCGAACCGTGACGTCCGAACCGTAACGGTACGGGACGAATACGGATACCGTTACACCCCTATAAGCTATTGAATTTCTGAATCCATAGATGTGTCTCCCATCACCCAAAACACCTGACTATTCTCTCAACTCAGTATTTACAGTCTTATATTCAAAGAAAATCAGTAATATCTTTAAAAACTACAAGTCCTTTTATATTAGCTGTGCACTGATATGGGGTAAATATAATATATCTACCAATTGGATCAAATATAAAAGTCAGCCGAATTAGTATTGATACTGCAAGGAGACGTATTGTGTGAAGAGAAATTGAAGATGTTGTTTAATTGTTGATATATTTATGATCCACGTCAAGTATTCAGTTTCGGCGGCATTTCTTCCAGTTTTTCCAAAGGTCTTCTCATCAGGGCTCTATAAATAAAGAACTACGGCAGATCTGTAATATTTAATGCAGCCGAACCGTGTATTACAATGCCGTTATGTGATGACTTTCAAAGAGAAAAGCAAGCACACTCGGAATAAAGTATTATTTTATTTTTAATAAAATTGAGTCGGAGGGACCCCGACTGTGAAGGGACTTGAGTCGGCGGGACCACCGACAGAGAAGTGACTTGAGTTGGCGGGACCCCCGACGGAGAAGGGACTTGAGTTGGCGGGACCCCCGACGGTGAAGGGACTTGAGTCGGCGGGTGCTGGGGCTTGGACCGGTAGCCTGGATGCCGGCGAACGAGCTTGTAGCCTGGCCTTATTTAACAAAAAAGCTGTTGACTATGAACAGACAAGAAAAAAACATAAATCCATAAATCCGTAACATGAGGTCCAGACAAAACCGACAGGGACAAAGCTGGAGGTGTAAGGAAGACGGCGACACGGTCTTTAAATACACAGAAGTGTAATCACAGGACAAGACACAGCTGGGCAGGGGAGGCAGAAACACAAGGGCAACACAATCAGACAATCAAGCACAGGAGGGAAACTAAGGACAGGAAGTAAAACTAGACAAGACGGGAAGTAACAGACATAACATGGGGGTGAACACTTTTCAAATTAAAAGTGGAAAATATCAAACAAAAACCCATAACCATGACAAAAGATAAGGAGCAGAATCGTAAAATTGATACAGTATTTGACAGGCAGCCAGTGAAGTTGCTGAAGAACAGGAGTGATGTGTTTAATGGAGAGAGAGTTCTGGTGATGATGCGGCCGGCCGTGTTTTGGACCAGTTGAAGTTTGTGGATGGACTTGAGAGGGAGACCAAAGAGAAGAGAGTTGCAGTAGTCGATGTGTTAAGTGACCAGGGTGTGAACAAGGAGGGCGCTGCTGTTCGGTGTGAGGGACAGGCGGAGGCGGTTGATGTTACGTATATATGGAAATAACCAGACCGAATTGAGCTACTGATGTAAGCTTTGAAGGAAAGTGTGCTCAAAAGCATAGTTCAGTAACAGGCGGACCGCGGTCCGGATCTGGACCCAGACGCCGACCTATACGGACCCGGACCTATAATCACTACATTAATAGGGGATTTCAATTTTGACGGGGCGATTCTATTTGAACCGCCGCCGACAGGGGGCGAAAGAGACGAGTGAGCGATACAGGGAGAGAAACACAGAAGAAGAGACGAGAGAGCGGCAGAGAGAAGCGGAGAGGAAAGTGAGTGAAGAGAATAATTAGCGACAGGGAGAGAAGCGGAGAGGAGAGTGAGTGAAGAGAATAATTAGCGACAGGGAGAGAAGCGGAGAGGAGAGTGAACATGCGTTTTAGCGGCAGACAAGGAGAGACAAATAATTACACATGGCGCTCTCCAAGAAGAGGAAAGTGGACAGTGAGAACAGAGCTTTTAACCCTGAGTGGACGGACTAATTCATGTTCATCCTGCCCACTGGGAGCACAGAACCAGTGTGTCTCATTTGTTCAGAGACCATGGCACTCATTAAAAGTGTCAAAACGCCACTATGAGACAAAACACAGTGTTTGACCAAACATTCCCTCTCAAGTCAGAACTGAGGTCACAAAAAATAAGCACTCTCAGAGCCCAATATGATCAGTCCACCAGGATCAAAATTAAAACTAAATATCGTTCCAGGGCAGGATAACCAATGAGCACCTGCATGTGTGTATGAGAATGGGCCTGACACCATTTCAGCCCAAATTTAAACTCATGGCAGGAGAAGCTCGAGCTCAATTCTCGCAGTGAACAAAAACAAGTGAGTGAGGGACTGCAATATAAGAGGGAAAGAAACTTTGAAACTGTTCAATTGTTATGATGTGTAAAGACTGATATTGTTCTATAATCGGCTGAAACTGTTATGTCATGATGTGAAACGGTTAGCAAAGAAAAAAGGGAAACTCAAGCTGCTGCTACACTTTATTTAATTTATCTAAAATTAAGCAATTTTAAGATGCACACATTTTCAAAAGCTATTTTATTTATTTTCTCAATTTGATTTTGAAATGCAGCCCGAGAGGAACATAACACATATCCACAGTATTTTACTGTATATCTGTATAGTTCAATGTTAATTGACAATAAATATTGTTGTTTTTGAAATGTACTTTCTTTATTTGATTGGCAGTCAGTTGTTGATTACATGCAGACGTTGATAAAGCTACAGGCTAATTCAATATATATCACACTAATTCATAAAGCAAGTTAGACATTTTGATGTTCCGGACCTTAGCATGGGGAGATTTTCTCTAACTGGACCTCGTTGAATTTTAGTTGAATACCCTTGCTCTAAAGGATAACACCCAGACTCCAAACCTGAGGGGAGAGTGAGCCTGAAGAGTTGTCGATGGAAATGGAGAAACAGTCAGGATTGGTTAGGCTGGATTTGGTTTCCTGTAAGCAATCAGAGAGAGAGGTGGGAGGGAGGATGGAGGTCGATTTGGAGGACCAATAGAGCTGGTTCCCATCAGCGTAGCAATGAAAATGAATGTTGAATTTACGGAAGATATGGCCAAGAGGAACAATATAAATGATGAAAAGAAGAGGCCCCAGGACAGAGCCCTGGGGAACACCGGTAGTGACTGGGAGTGGCTGTGATTTGAAAGTTTTGAGTTGATGAACTGAGATGATGACCATCTTGGTCAAAGTTACAGGGGGGGTGCCAAATCCATCAGCCATAACTCTAGCTCTGCCAGGTTTAAAAACACTTATTTAATTTGATTCCTAATAGGATGAGAGTATATTGCTTTTGTTTAGTTAATAAACAAGAAGGTAATACGTAACACCAGTGTGATTTCGATGCGATTATGACCATCCTGGCCAGAGTTAACCTGTTAAGCCGGGCAGCCCCCGGTCTTGATACAGGGTACTTATTATATGTTATAGTTTGGATTCCTAAAGCTTTTAGTCTCCGATCCCATAATTCAAGGGTGGTTTTCACTATAAGTAATGTGTATTTTTTGGACGGACACTATCATTTACATTTTTGGACTATGTTCAATCTGAATTTACTTTAAAATAAAAAATATCTACATTGATTCTGACTTTTCTACATCCAACTCACAGGTTTATCATTGCTTTGAGAAAAAATATTATTAATTTACCCCTTTTAGAAGTGAAGATATAGTCATTTGTTTTGGGAATGTCATTTTCGAGCCTGAGACCTGAAAACAGGCTCAGGGCTCAACAGGTTAATGGAGGGTGCCAAATCAGGCAGCAATAACACCAGCTCAGACAGCCATTTAATACACCATGAATCCAGAGTAAATTGCTTTTGTATGGTTAAACATGAAGGTAATAACTATCAGGGGTATTTTTGTGAGAGGATGACCGTCCTGGCCCATGTTAGTGGGGGAGTGCCAAATCCGGCGGCCATTACATTTGATGCATGGAAGCAAGTGATGAAGACTAAGATGAAGATGACTGCAGAAAACAAAGTAGAGCTGAGGGATTTCAGTCTTTGCTAGAAAGTAAGCAGTAGTAGGGGCAAGACAGATTGAGAAGAAATGTATCAGCTGTAGAACAGAGAGCTTTGCCAGACCACAGCAGCTTTTCAACACGTCTCTCTGCAAATGGAGACTTCCCAAATGGATGAACTCTGCTTTCCACAACTCTTCAACAACTCCTGCAGGAAGCCTACGCCAGCTCAGGCAGATGTCCTGCTCGCTTACATCCTGCTGTCCTTCATTGCTCTGATCACTGCAGCTCTCAATCTGCTGGTCATCATCTCTATCTCCCACTTCAGGCACAGACAAACTTTCAACTTAAGCTTATATTTGTTAATAATGGAAAAAATAACATGATTTAGCCATGCATATATTTATTTTAATTAATGCTTCAGATAAAAGTTGTTCTGTTTTAAATGATAACATATTCAAACATGACGTTGTGTGACAAAATATTTAAAGCAGGCACTCCTCAGCAAATGCATGTCCATAAAAATGCTTTTTTTGTGTTGTACTGCTGTTTGTTGTTACAAGCTATTGTTGATAATCTTATTTATGATGATATTCTTCCTTTCCAGGCAGCTCCACACCCCCACTAACCTCCTCATCCTCTCCCTGGCTGTCTCAGACTTCCTTGTGGGCCTCATTTTGATGCCTGTTAAAATCCTTCTAACAGAGACTTGCTGGTACTTGGGTGACCTGATGTGTGCTCTGTATAATATTGTTGATTTTATCATTACCTCTTCTACGGTTGGAAACATGGTGCTCATATCCATTGATCGTTATTTTGCTATTTGTGACCCTCTACATTACACCATCAGAGTAACTCTGAACAGAACAAAAATCTGCATCTGTCTTTGTTGGATTTGCTCTGTTATCTATAATTGTCTCATCTTAAAGGACTTTCTGAGTCAACCTGATTCACATAATTCTTGCCATGGAGAGTGTGTAATTGTGACTGACAATATCACAGGAGCTGTTGACTTGGTTGTTAACTTTATTACCCCCATTACTGTTATCATAGTTCTGTATATCAGAGTGTTTGTGGTGGCTGTGTCTCAGGCTCGAGCCATGCGATCTCATGTTATCGCTGTCACTATGCAACGTTCAGTTGGTGCAACTGCTAAGAAATCTGAGATGAAAGCAGCCAGGACTCTTGGTGTTGTTGTCCTTGTGTTTTTAATATGTTTTTTTCCATATTACGCTCCATCCCTGATAGGTGAGGATATTGAAAATAGTAGTTCAACCTCACCCATTGTAGTCTGGTTGCTGTATTTTAACTCTTGTCTTAACCCATTGATTTATGCCTCGTTATACCCCTGGTTTAGAAAATCTATCAAGCTCATTGTTACCCTTAAGATACTTCAGTCCTACTCGTGTGATTCTAAAATACTGTAATGACGGGCTGGGGTTGAGATATATTCTAAAAAAACTCAGTACGTAATGTGTAATGATTACACATTACGTACTGTATTAAAATATTATGCAACAATAAAATATTCAAAAATTTGTATTTTCCTTGAAAATAAAACCAAAAAATATTACATTGCATGGAAGAAGTAGTCGTTTTTGACCTGCGTTGACTTCAGTGTTAACAGTATTCTGTTTAATTTAGTAGATATTATGCAGTACAGACTGATTGATTATGTCGTTGGCAGTGGGTCAGTGTGCAACTTCCAACAAAGAGAGTGTGTGTTGAGAGAGCGAGAGAGAGAAAAAGAAGAGAAGGTTTACTGACACATAACAGGTTTGGTTCTCCTCCAAAACAATGACGATACAATATAACAATAACAAAAATAAATCTTGTTGAGTGCTAACACGTGTTTATTTTACCATTGCCCGTGATTATTTACATGTATTGTCTCTTGCAATAACGGGAGGTTAAAATGTAGAAAAACATTCATCATATTGAAGCTGACAATAAGAATTAAAGCTGCAAGCAGCGATATGGCAAAAATCATAATCACGATTATTTTGGTCAATATTGATATCACGATTATTAAATATGATTATTCATTGACATGAAAACATCAATTTATTGAACTTTAAAAATAAATAAAAATGTGAACAGTATCTTGTTAACAGTTGATTACCCTGAACTTTAAGTGTAATTCAACTGAAAAACCAATACAAATATAAATAAAATAAATTATACATTTATATCTAGATTTAAATACATAATTTCAAATTAATAAATATCAATAAAGAAGATCAACAAATATTTTGGGACGCACTTCGACAACCTACTGAACATAATAATTATAATAAATAAAAATGTATTAGATTATTGGCAAAGTATTCAGCAGGCCAGGGTTCAAGTTATGTGGGAGCCAATGGGAGCTGAGCTCCCATAAGGAGGGTCTGAACGCAGTGAAATCATGCAACCGCGGGGGTCGCTAATACATTACCAACAACCATTAGTTTAATCACAAATAATGCATGTGTCAATGTAACAAGTATTATTTACGATAACGAGGTAAATAGTCTAAAAAATAAAAACATGTTTTCCAAAAGAACTACGCATCGTATTCTCTCTTGAATGACAATATGCCTGCACTTCATCTCCAAGGTGCGCAATCAATTATTGCGCAATGTATGCTTGTGAGCGTGCTGCGCGAGCCGAGATGATGTGTTATGTGGTGTGCGTAGTAGAACCTTTCCATATTTAAGTTTGTAGCAAGCAGAGGGCTGCTGCTGCTGTGTGTGTATGTGTGCGTCAGGGTTTCCGCTAGGATTTTTTCTCGCAGGTCAAATGTCCGAACAGAATTAATTTTACCGGACACATTGGAAACTTACCGGTCATGTTTCAATAATAATAATAATAAGAATTGTGTAGCAGAGTTTCCGTTAGCAGGTAATTACCGGACTATGAGCGGATATGCTGATGTTTAAAACTCAGTTAATGGGGCTCATTTTTATATCGCTTCAGTTTATAATCGTAACAGATAGAAAATTCAGATTCATTTTCAATAAATGATTCTGCAAACAACATAATTATTACATTCAAAGAAACTACTTGCAATAGATGAAGTACATTATTCAAAAGTTTACATTAACTTTGAATAACAACACGGGAGAAACGGATCCTCTCTTTTCCTCTCTCCCTCCCTCTCTCTCCTGACAGCCTATCAGTTTCTCATGCAGCGCGCTAAACAGTGGGCGGGGCTTCAGGTGATTATGCAGCAGCTGATCTGATCTCTCTCTCGCGTCCGGTTACACTTCACTCGCGTTTATGTCCATATCGATCAGATCCAGCTCGGCCTTTATAGAGAGCACAGATCAAACTATTAAGAGTGAATATCGGCCGATAATGATCGACGGCCAATTGATTGGAGCATCGGACATTTTGACCGGCAGGTTTTGAATTTACCGGTTTTTATTCAATTTTACCAGCTAAAAACCGGTAATTACCGGCTAACGGAAACCCTGGTGTGCGTGCGTGTGTGCGTGTGTGCGCGTGTGTGTATTCAAATATTACTAATATCTAGAGAGCCTTCATTCGCAGTTTCAACTATTAGACAGTCCCATCATTTTTAATTTACATTATTTAGCTTTAAAGATACAAAATCAAATACCTATGAGTTGCGCAAATGTACCGCCTACCCTTTTTACTTTTACACAATACTTATGACACCTCATCACATATGACTTGGTAAAAAGAGAGACTTGGGTGAGAACATAAATGTCATCAATTATTGTTTTGCTGTCAAAGGGAACAAAGGGTCAGTCACTCCCTTTGACACATCACTAAGGCCTTGAACTTCTTAAGTTACACTCCTCCCTCCTGTGGTTAGTCAACCTGTTGCTCACAAGACACACACACACATACACACACTAACTTGCATGCTCTGTTGTGATAGGTCAACCCTAAGAGCTGTTCCTCCACTTAGCCTATCACGTACAATGTGTGGGAGTGCTAGCCAATAGGAGCATGAGTGTTACATAGTGATGTCATTATATTAAGGAAACAATTAGGTTTTTTTAGGTCCTCTTTAATGTATTGTTGATGTTACTCTTTACCTTGAAATGTGAAAAGAATCAAACATTGATCCTTCTTGACACACATGTGAAGCTACATTTCAAAAGGAGAAGACGAGACATGCTAGCTCAGAGTAGCTAGCTCTGAGAATAGCGTGCTGTTATTTAATCTTACTGTATTTTGGAGTTCATGCGTGTGCTATAATGACATGATGTGGTATTTTTGTAAAGTGGTTAAACTATTGTTTGGTGCTCAGTCTGTGACCGGCTGTCCATACCTGGGCTTAACATCTGTCTCCCCTGGAGATAAAATGCATCAGTGACAGCACTTATAATAAACCTGTCAAAGCTTTTCCTGTCCCGTTACATTCCTGACCACATCTCTCTTGGTTAGAACTGAACAGCTTTAGGATGTTTTTATTCTTTTGTCTTCCTCAATTTTCTGAAAATAACACACGTCCAACCAGTTGAAGCTCACGCACACTGTTACATTTCTTTTGTATTTGCTAATAAAGCTTATTAAGGTCAGATTCCTTCTGTCTCTATAATAGAGTTGTTTTTAAAATCTCCCCTGCACGACTTAATTCTTCCTTTGTTTAATTGTGCAAATGAAAAAAATCGCAAAGAAATTACAACATATTTCACCTTAAACCCATAATATCACCTTTCTACCTTACATAACATGTCTCTTGTTAGACGCTTTTATCCAAAACGACTTACATCGATCAATACTTTGGGAAATCCCCACAGGATGAGGGGTGAAGGGTCTTGACCAGGAACAAATTGACATGCTCCTCTGATCAACGCGATATCCCACTGAGCCACAGCCTCCCTTTATTGTATTATATTAAATCAAAACAATATTTTATTTTACTTATCTACTCTTTTTTATTTTGTTTTGTTTTAGGGTTTTCATTAAATATTAGACTCGTCGATCGTCACATTTTCATGATAACTTACAAAATGTTTTACTATAGTTGATAAACAGCTGATTCTTATCCATATATAAATTGTCATAAATAACATACATATGTCTTTCAAACTGAATCTTATTGTGACACTGATGCTGTGTTGTATATTTGACACTTCATTGTGCCTCCGTATCTCGTCAGGTAATTATGCCTCATTTAAAAACTGGAATGTTTCCGTGACTGAAGCCAGTTTGAAGGAACGGGTTACAAGAACCTGTGAGAACTTTTTTTTTGTACTGTCCTGGAGAGTAAACAAGATTGTGTTTAATGCAACTGCCGTGACAGAGAGGTGAGGCAGAATCAGTCTGAAGCATCTCCTCAAACACAGAGCTGCCTGACTTATCTCCTACAACTCCAGCAGAGGGTAAGAACACCTGCAAAATATTCTCTGCACATTAATTTTACTCTTTCATTAGCTTCTAGGTAAGCTGAATATAGACAAGAACATCATTTTTGGGTACTTTTTGTTACCTTTGTGCCTCACTTTAAAGAGTTTCTCTGATGTCTTTCAGCAAAAAAATATCCACATCAAGATATATCTTGAGAGAGGTCTTTGTTAACCAAACTAAGATTATTTAATTAATCAATGCAGAGGGGGTGGAAGTGTGAGGTGGAACTAACCTTTTTGGAATTGTGTAAAAAACTGTCTTAAAAATATACTTCTATATAAATATTATTTCCACTTTTAACCAACTTCAGTCATGAACTCAAAAATATTTAAACAGTATTTCAACCCATTACTTATCAGTTTACTCCGGTTTTGTTTTTTATTAAAAGAAGAAACACAAATGTAATTGTTTTATTTACACTTATTGCTTTGAGCTAAAGACAGGGACATTTTTGATGCATTTAAAAAAAAGTGTGTGCAGCAAACAAAGAAAATAGCATATATTTGTCTCAAGATGTGAGAATATGGTTACATTTGGTGGAAAATAGTTAATAACGCAACTTTGAGGACAGGGTTTTAGATGGGAAGCATTATATAATAAAAAGCATGACTTTTTGCTGTCATGTCATTTTTGCCGTAAGATGAACAATGGTGGTTTTAATGGGTTTTTAATTGGGGTGATTCTTTCCTTTAGGGATCTTAATGTCTGTATATTTACTATTCAGTTTATTATAGACATTTATAGTACCTAGGATTCAAATTTGAAAAAAATAGAAAAAAAATATCTTCAAACTGTTGCAAAAAGATATTCCATTTACATTAACACGTCCAAAATTATTTTTAAAAATATAGGCACAAGGGTTAAAACAAAGATACATAATACATATTCAATAAAAAATGTAACTGTGACGACCATGACTGTGTGAAGTAGTGTGGTTTAACAATTGGAAGGTTGGGGTTTTTATTCTACACTCTAAAAACGAATTCAGGCGACCTTTCACCTCCACTTAATTAAATGCATGGTTGCAAGATAGAAATGTGAGTTAATTGATTTAGATAAACATTTTGAGTTGCAAACATTAATTTAATATTGTGTGTAATTTGAACTCTGATTTCTGCGTTAATTGACTTAAAACAAAATTCAAGTTGTATTAAGTAATGCAATTGGCTTGATAACTTAAAGGAGAGGTGTCATGGGCCATGGCCATTTCCACTGATCATAATTCCATTGTTGACGTATACTAAAATAGAAAAATACTGTGCAATTTTCCAAACTCATATTGGTTTCGCAGACAGCATCTCTTTAAAGTATGTGTATTCAGCAGTATTCACTTTCTCCACTAAACGGCTCGCTGCAGCTCTTGCCCCCCCCCCCCTCCCTGTGAGCACAGTGTGCTCCGATTGGTCGGGACCAGTTGGGACGTTGTGAATCGCGCTGAGCTCCATGGAGGTGTGATTTCCTTGTTTAGCGATACACAGCGAAACACAGCCAAACTCAACCTGAACACACACAAAGTCACAGCCGAAGTAAAAACAATAAGTGTGGCTTGATATTGAGTAAGCAAAAGGTTGATAAACGCTTTGAGAATGGGTCTGCACTGCAGAGAGAATTTCGCCGCGATCCCAACTGTCTGTTATCAGCCTGCAGCCAGGGAGGAGAAATCAGCAGAGCTGCCTGCACTGAGTGTGTGAGGAAGTCCGTGGATTGGTCAATTTGGACCAATCAGCGGGGGCTTAACGTAACGGCTCCGCGGACGTAACGTAACGGCTCCACGGATTGGCCCATTTGGTTCCGGCTACCGCATGACCGTATCGCGTCATAGTTATGGGCGTGGCTACTGGGTGCTTCTACGACAAAGCACCCAGGAAGTAGAAAATGGACAATGACGTTTCACCAACGAGGCGTTTTGGGGAGGTATTTTCTGTGTTAGAGTTTTACTCGCTACATGGTGTACTTTGAGGGTTTTGACTCTGCACACCGCTTACATGCATAAAAACCTTCATAACACACAAGGGGACGGGTAATAACCGGAAAAGCATGACATGTCACCTTTAATTGTTCTACACCTTGAGTTAAAGGTGGGGTAGGTAAGTTTCAGAAACCGGCTCGAGTGCACTAAAATTTGAAAGTACACAGCTGAAAAGAATCCGCCCCTTCCTTCAGACTTCCTTACAGAGCACCTCCTCCAACACACATGAACGCGCACATGACTTAGGTTGGCTATATCGTTCAGGGGAATTGTAAACCATACAAAACAGATAATTACCTGTCCAAGAGAAAAAGAGCGACCACGGCGTCAGATTTCAACTCGGTGTGTATGGGGGTTATTCCCTATCTTTATTCAAGAGCGTGGTATTTAAATTTGAGAGCATACTTTATTGATTTCCTTCACTCAAACCCTGTCATCGCACCAAAGACAAACCAAAGAGTAACCGCCCTTACGGGACGCTGTAATAAGTAAAGCGAACGCACCCGCAAGGACACCTGGCCTCCTATTGGTTGAGGGATTTTGACAGGATTGTTGCACAAAAGTTTCGAGCGCGCAGAGAATAAATCTGAGAGCAGAAAAAATCTGTAAGCAGCAATATATCTGAGTGCAAGCGTACAGTTTGAGCAGAAGCAGAGCAAATCTAAGTGCAAGCAGGCACTATTTGAGTGCGAGGACAGGGTTTGAGGGAAATAAATACATAAAGTATGCTCTCAAATTTAAATACCACGCTCTTGAATAAAGATAGGGAATAACCCCCATAGGTGTGTTCCATCAGTAGTCGCCATCGTTGAAAAGCAACTCCGATATTGACTCTGATTTGAATTCTCCTAGTTTCCACTTTGTTTTTGTTCCTAATTTGCTCCGTTACATTATTTCTTTTGCCACCAGTAGACGATGTTGAACCTAACTCTGCCATGGTGAAAGTGGCCGCCTGTTGCTGGCGAGTCATTGAAGTACTGCTGCAATGCACGCCCAATGAGGGCACGCCCAATGAGGGCACGAGATACATTTGTGCGTGCACGAGATGGAAGGCTGACAGACAGGGCGGCAATCCGGATTGGTTGTACTTTTTACAGTATTACGGCTTCCACATATGAATTTTTTTAATGGATTTTTTGTCAAAGCACTTAAGATATTCATTGCTATCGGGATGTTAAGAGCATTCCATGGAATATAACAAAAAGTGTATCTCGAACCGGTTTCTCAAACTTACCTACCCCCCCTTTAAGGATTTTAAGTCCACTCCCACTTAACATGCCTGGACAAGTTCCCACAGTTAAGACAAATAGAAATATACAAAGGTCATTTTAAGGTGAGTGTCATCTTTTGTCATTCAAATACAGTAGATGGCCTTGTAGTTGCAATGTATAGGCAAATTGCTGTTTGACCAACATTAGCAGCCTTTGAACTGTGAATAGTTCTGTGAGAGTAAACATACTTTGGTTACTATTGTGATATCGCTTTTTATTAAAAATGAATCTCGGTGAAGCAGATCAAGGACATGCTTCTTGAGGTAGGATCGTTATTTAGAGTTGTCATTGAAATGCAAGTTGTTGGCAGTCACCCATTCAGAATATATTCATTTAGGTAATTTCTCTTTTTTTCCTTTTTCAAAAATAGCACAATACAATTGAAGTACGCAAAGAGAACTATAGCCATCCGCTGCCTTGTCGTGTACCTTGGAGAAAAGGAAGAGGACCTTTTCAAGGAGTTTAGCGACGTAATTAAAAATCTTGAAATAAAATAAAATCCATGGACAAAAGCACTGCTCTCTGTCAGTTACATTTTGAAGCATATTGCACTTTTGGCCACGCCCCAATCAATAATATCTTAGCAACGTTCAGCATGGATAGGTGTTGACAGCAATGGCATGGGAAAAGGATTGTGTAACATTTGAAAAGTGGCTTCTGCTAGTCACTTAACCAGTTCAAATATTGTATGGAACCTGCAAAAAAGATGAGAAGATACACTAAAACGTATCTACTAAATCTGTCCACATGCATTTAAACACTAGGCAAAGTACTCAAAACCACCTCTGTGTGTCTTCAGGACCACATTGCCATGACGACACACACATGCAGACTCAATAGGTGAAAACAATAGCAGCGTTGCTTTAGCAGCTGGTAATAATGGCTCTGAATTAGCTAAGAGTGACAGTTTAAAAAGAATGCAATTACCTAATTCATTATCTCTTATGCGCTAACCTATTATTTAATGTGCTTCAAAAGGACATGAATATCGCCTTCATCAGTGACCGGTCCACCCCAGGATCTGACCATACGATGGCAACCATCGTGGTCGAGGGAAACAAATGAATGAGCATTCTGCGTTAAATGTGTTCATACTGTTTGAAATAATGACTGTCGGCAGTGTAAACATCTTTGTTACATCTTTTGTAAAATGTATGTGTGTGATCTGCAGACTGGTGACCATTGAGAGTTTGTTTCTGTAGTTCTACAAAAACTTTACAGATTTGACATATTTGGCACTGGTTTTAAATCTGCAAAGGCCTCTAACTTCGATGTGATGGCAGCATGTATTTGCTGTGTCCCCATGTCCCATGGTAATATGGCTAATGTGTTTATTTATTATTTGTGGGGAAATTTAAATTTGCGTTATTTATCTTTTTTTTCAAGATTTAAATGAAGCTCAGCGCAAGTTCTTTCAGGAAGACTGGGTGTATATACATTCACTCCGCAGCTGCATATAATCAGCTCATCACAGGCGTCTCTTCAACCTATTACATTTCACCTCATTCTCCAGCAGCCAATCAACGCGCTGCAGCCAAACTATAAAATGGTTCTCCTCTCTCCTGCAGTCAGCTGTGATTTCAGGTGTTCATGCACCTTATCATATGGCATGTGTCAATAAATATTCAAACAAAATGAATTCTCTCCTGATTGAAACATCATGTGTTGAAATAAACAACTGCACAACTTTAAAGGCAAAAATAATAAGTTGGAGCAACTTAATTTATAAATAGTTGTCAACTTAAAAACTTGTATTCACAATGCTGGTAATTAAGTACATACAACTTAAAATCCTTTTAAATCATGCGGTAAAACAAGTTGGAACAACTTAATTTTTGGAGTAATCAACTTAAAAACTTGCATCCCGAATGAGGGTAATTAAATACATACAACTTTAAAATCCTTTTAAATCATGTGGTAAAACTAGTCGGAACAACTTAATCTTTTGAGTAATCAACTTCAGAACTTGTGTTTATGCTACCAATTATTAAGTAAGTGGTAATTAAAAACACCTCTGATTGTAGAGGAAAAGCCTTCTCCCCTAACTCAAATAACTTTGTTGCGATAAGACAATTTCATTAGAAGTTGTCTTAACTCAATAAACATCGATGCAAACTGTTGTGTTGATTTTCTTTGTTGAGCCAAGGCATTTGTTTTTAGAGTGTAGCTTCTGATTTTTACAAAAGGAAGAGTCATTTATATATTAAAGTACATTTCTGCTGCTTTATGTTTGGAACAGAACAGAAATCTGGCAAATTTTCTTTTATCCTATTTTAAAACTATTTGTAAAAGAGTACATTTTCTTGGTGTGGCTCTTTGGTGACGGTGATGTAGGTTTGTCAGTTCAATAACATTTTCTTTTTTTGTCAGTATAGGTAAAAATAAAGTTCAAGCTGGAACATGGGTCTTTATTTACCATTTTTAAACATTGATAAGCAGCTTTATTTTGAATTGGTGAGAGACAAACTTTTGCTAAAAGCTGCAATCAAGAGACATGATTTATTTTGACATATAAGAGAAAACTCATGATCGAGAAAAAACAGTGAAACCTTTTTTTAATGTATTTTTGAGGAGCTACAGTATATAAGAAGAAACATTTTGATTTCAATATTGCTTACATAATTTGTGTATGAATATTGAAAATATACAGAAATGTAGATTTAAATGATGTCTAATCTAACTGTGTTTCAGGTCAGCGGACAGCCAACATGATCTGCTTCTTACTTTATCTGGCTGCACTCGGTCTGCTGGGAGGTAACAAACACTCAACAAACATTTTGTATTTATCACCAGCACAAACTCCAGGAAGTTTATTGTGGTCTGCCAAGAAATAGTCCGCCACCTAACCCCCGATGATTCGTTTTGTTAGCTAGTTAGCTTATATGTGCTATACTAGGCAGATTTTCTTTCCTTGGGACAGAGCAAGCTTACCGTTTCCCCCTTGTTTAGAGTATGCTAAGCTAAGCTAACTAGCAATTAGCTCCAGATTTATATCTAGCGGACATGAGTGGTATCGATATTTCCGTGTAACTATCGGTAAGAATGTAAATATTTCTGAAAATGTCCTACCAATCTTCTAACCCCAAAATAATTAATCAACAGGGAGAACAGGCACAACTTGATCAGTCCTTTATAACCTTTAATAAAGACATATATTTTCCTTTTTTTTCATTTACCAATGACACTAATGCATAAAACTAAACAAAAGACCTACACAAAATGTCAACTTCTTTTTAATTTGTGGAATATTTAGGTACTGCAGCAACAAACCAGATATTTACCAGTTCTGGTGAGATGGACATCACCTCGTGCCCCATCACCTATTATGGACAGAAATACGACAAAGTCTACGTGAGTAATACATATGCCTTTTGTTTGGTCCTTTGCAGAAATAATTAAAACTGGTAATTTGGCACTGGCATAAACCAGAATATGGCACTGTTTACATTTCAAGAGCGTCATGAGTAGAAAGATGTAGTCATATATTACATCATAGCTGTTGGATCGAATGTCTCTTTCTGCCTGTTTACAATTTGCATAAGTAGGGTATGGAGTCGTTTCTAGGGTAGACGAAAACATAAGTTCAGGCAAAATATTCGCAGGCAATTTTTTTTTTTTTTGTGTCGTTTATTTGTCAACCCCCCAAGTGTAAAGGCCTTAAAGGGGATGTGCACATACTCAAACCACACTGTAGCCTACAAAAAAGTACAACAATCAGGCAGCTTCATTAATATACACAGTACAAAATATGGCATGTAACGTTTTGGAAAAGTAAGAACAGTTTTCAAACTTTTCACCCTCTGTCTGAAACCAGAGCCCAGTCTGCTCTGATTGGTCAGCCGCGAAGATATGTCCCGCCCCTTAGCCTATCACGTACAATGTGTTGGAGCGCTAGTCAATAGAAGCACAAGTGTTACGTAGTGATTTCATTGTGTTACAACATTTTTTTTAAATAGGCGTTTCAGGCAGAGAAGGGGGGCATTTATCATTTATCTAATCATATATGAAAACAAATATACTTCAAGCAACAATTTGTTACTGCATGAATACATAAATAAAAAGCCTTCTCAAATCTAAACTGTTTTTATGAAGGTTATTGATTGGCTGTGTCGCCGCTGTGATTTTTCAACAGGTAGCCTTCGAATCTAACACATTTTCCCTCTGCTTCAATGGCTCATACCAAACTGGAATTAAAAATGACTGCATTTTGATGTCTGGAGGAACCGCTGACAGAGGAGGTTTGTCAGTCTTCACTAAAGAAATACCAGCAGGATCTGGAGTTCATCGACTTCTGCCCAACCTCAGTAATGCTGGGAAATGCATCAACATAATACCTTTAAAAGACAGTCAACAATCAGAAGTGGGTGTTCTTCAGTCTCAGTGTTACCAGTGTCACTATCAGTTATCAAACATGTAATAATAATACATGTAATGAGAAGGGATATTTCAGATCATGGCCATTTTCAACTTGACCTTTTCTGAGTAGTCTCTGTTTCTGTTTCCTGTTGTCAGATCCAACAGGTTGAACTGGGCAACTTTGGGTCACAAGCAATCCTGGCAATCAGGACACACTCTGGATACACAAATCTGGACGTTGTAAGTATAATAACAGTATATATTTAGAGATTTGAGACATCCATGTATTGTAGAGAGTGTGATGTGTGCTTGGAGACCTACAAACTGCATCCCGATTTATGAGCTATATCTGTTGGTACACTGGATTATTAGGCATTCAGGAAATATCACATAAAAGTAGACAAGGCTTTTGTCATGTACAAAAGCACCATTGTCAACACAATTTACGCCATGCTATCAGACAAACGACAATTACAAATCAGGTCCAGAGAGGCTTTTTCTCTGATGGTGTAATGTTTCCAATTTAAAATAAATGGATTATCTCTGCATCGTAAGAAACTCATTTTAAGAACCTATTAGTAATAACTTAATCTGTCAGTGCAGGGGTCGTTTTCTTCTAATTCGACATATTTTTGGTCACATGCAACTTAAAACCCCTGGATTTAAGAATTAAACTCTTTTACGACAGCTTGTATTTGTTACTAAACTGTTTCCTGGCACTTTTCAGGAAGCAGATGCACAGGTAGATGGTGTTTCAGTTTTTAAACAGACGTATCAGGCAGCCGAGACGAATCTAGGTGTCATCACAGACGTGAGCGGATGCAGACTCGCAGGTTAGTAAACAGAATCATTCCTAAAGTTCAATTTTAGGCCTCAAAAAAGCTACATTTGAATGATTTATTTCCTGGGATATAATTGGTTAACACAATACACCTGTAAGTCTGGCACTTAAACCACCCACGTAATCTTTTCCTGACTCTTAGGTGTTGTTTATAAGACCAATACAACAGTCAGTGACCTAACAACCTGCACTTCTGTAATGTGTGACTTCAGTGGAGTCGTTACGGTCGTTAATGACTGCGGTCCAATGGAGCAATGCCAGGGCGATGGGAGGTAAATATTTGAAGTAATTGTACAAAGCAAATCCCTCCAACACATGACATAACAAATACGTCTCTAAGTCAATTAAACGATGGCACAAAAAACAAAATTACAGGGTTTTTTTTGTATTAAACTGAGCTTGCAATCAGTCTAGTTTGCTCATAGGAAACTCTTAATCATTTTGAAAGCAAAGATTTATAGAAAAAACATTTAAAATAGGATTATCGTCTCATGGTTGTATGGCTCCGTCAACCAATCAAGATGTGGTTTCCTTTACTATGTAAAATGTCATCACTATATAATGTTGTCCTATTATACATTTGTGTGGAAATTTCATAATTAGCATATTACTTATGTTATAGCCAAATAACCAAATAAAAACTGGGACAATTTGCCAAATTAATCCGTTCATCTGGTTGTCAAAGTCTTTGTTGGTTGAATTGCTTAAATGCTGTTAATAATAAACCACTTTGTGTACATTTTCCATCATATAAGTATTATTTTTCCTTTATTTCATCCTTTTTGTTCAGTTTTTATGTAAGTGCTTTCCGGTGTTTTTGTCTAAACCAGTTCCTGATGTTGTCATTTTCTCTTTATATCCGTCTGCCTCCCTCAGTTGCGTGTTTAAAACCATGTGCACGGTGACCGGCTCGGCTGTCATCAACATTGTCGGCAGAGTTGAATCGGTGCCGGACCGTTGTGGGTACACTCTGGTGGGACCCTCAGTCATCCCTGGCTTCAAGGTGCTGGGGGTTTTCCAGGAAAGACGCCGGAAGGATGTTAGTTTCTTGGAGCGTGTGATCCTGCAGCTCGACAGTCCTAATGTTCAGATTTCTCTGGAACAAGGTGGCAGGGTTCAGGTAAGATATCTACTGCAGCAATCACATGAGTAATGGGTGTAAGACCTCATAAAACTCTACTGTTCAGTACTGACAAACAAAAACACAGAGGATATTCAGACATGTTTGGAATTCTGGCCTTACTGAAAATTGTAAAATCTCTGTGGAGACGTTAAAGACGTAAACACACAGGCAAAGACATTGCACATTAGTAAAAAAAAACACTAGCCTATGATGGAGGCTGTATACAATGCCTGACTTTCAGCAGGACTAAATAATACTGACTCTTTGCACACAGTCCAAATTAAAAGAAAATATGGTGTGGTGCCAAAGGTAGAAGTAAGACAAGATAATATGTGAAAAATATGTGTTTTTAAAATGTTCTGCCCTTTGTAAATACATGTATTGCTTTAGTGTCTCTTGGTACAATTGATAATTACACACGTTCTAATTAGCACACAGAGTACAATTAAAAACAATATTCTCCGAACAGAAAAAGGTCTAAGGTATTTAGTGCTCTTATAATAGATAATAGTTTTTAGGGAAAACATTTTTTTGCCTTCATTTGACAGCTATCGTCCTATATATGATCACATTTTGGAAATAAAGGAAAGGGAGAATAAGAAGGCTAAATATAACTGTGTTCATGCCATGAGAAGAAAACAATTTGCTTTTGGAAATGCACAATGCAAGTGCTGTCATTCCAACAGCCAGTGGGTCTCTTATAAACACAAAGCAATGTATTTCCCTAATTCAACCACTGAAATATGGTGACTTATTCATTGATATGCCATTATTTGTGATGTTTGAGTAAATGTCTGCTCTGTGTTGATGAAGCTGGATGAAAAGGTGCTGAAGGTCAACGGCAGCGCTCAGGTGGTTCACGGTGTGGAGCTCTCCAGGGATCACAGAGGAGTGACTGCTCAGCTATCCAAGTCCCAATACACCGTTCATGTCCTCTTTGATGGCAACACCGCACTGATCCACATGACAGGTACACAACAACACACTTTAAATACACTGAACAAAAATATAAACGCAACACTTTTGTTTTTGCTCCCATTTTTCATGAGATGAACTCAAAGATCTAAAACAGTTTCTATATACACAAAATAACCATTTCTCTCAAATATTGTTCACAAATCTGAAAAAATCTGTGATAGTGAGCACTTCTCCTTTGCCGAGATAATCCATCCCACCTCACAGGTGTGGCATATCAAGATGCTGATTAGACAGCATGATTATTGCACAGGTGTGCCTTAGGTTGGCCACATTAAAAGGGCACTCTGAAACGTGCGTTTTTGCTTTATTGGGGGGGTCTGGGGGGGTCCGAAAACCAGGCAGTATCTGGTGTGAGGGGTAGGGGTAGGGTTAGGGTTAGGGTAATGTTGTGAATCGAGTGGCCTGTGTTCGTCGTCCATAACATACGCCTGCCCATACCATAACCCCACCACCACCATGGGCCACTTGATTCACAACATTACCCTAACCCTAACCCTACCCCTCACACCAGGTACTGACTGGTTTTCGGACCCCCCCAGACCCCCCCAATAAAGCAAAAATGCACGTTTCAGAGTGGCCTTTTATTGTGGCCAAATTCCACTTAGCAGAGGTCCTGGCATTGTGCATGCTCGCTAACTAGAATATATGTACTTTTGTATATACATGTATCTGTTAAAGGAAGGCTCCAGTCATTAGATAGTTAATCAAAACTTCAGTATTTAGTGAAACATTATGTTTAAACCATACCCTGAAGAAATCAGCGATATTCCCCGGTAAATAATGATTTTATAGCTCTTTTTTATCAAAACCTGTATATTCCGTCAGGCAGCTGCCATTTTGGCCATTTTCAGTAGTCACATGATCCGAAAAACTAGGTCGTGACGTCATCTATGCGTTCACTTTGTAAACACACCACGAAAACATGGCGGACTTACTTTGAATTATCACTATAGGTATTCATTCCATCCAAATACAACTGTAAAAAAAATAAAAAACATACTTTGTTATCCTCTTAGGCCCCACGGACCAGGTTCCGGGGCCGAAATCGCGTCATTTGCAGGAAACAACGTCTAAGGAACCTTAATATTTAATAAACTATGAATATTTTATATCCATATAACGGGAAAAAACTAATTTAACTGATCTTTTTCATTTTTTTCCTCAAAAAAAACACACAATGCTAACAGTGAGCCTCTGAATTAGCCCCGAGCGAAAAATGCTAACCTATTACCGAAAATCACTCCTAGCTCCCTTATTACTTATCCTAGCTGCACATCCAACACATCGGTTATGATCGTAAAGACACAGAATCTAACGGTGCCCACCTCAACACTGAAAGATACAAACTCGCAACGTTATCAACAAAAACGTGGTGCTAGGTACTAACATGCGCTAGGCTAACATGGCTTACCTTTGTCTTTGTCTGGTCTAAACTGGTCTTCAATGGCATTACAACGATAAAAACGATGATGTAGTTAATCCATAGGTTAATATCCAATGTGACTGTGTCCCCTTTGAAATGTTCTGATAATCTATAAGCAATAAAACTGCAATTCCGTTATCTGCTGTCCGCTCTGTGCTCCGTGCACTCTGTGTCCTGCACTTCCTGCTTCCTTACGTAGTAAACAATAAGTAAAGTCTGCTGCGTAAGGTGCTTACGCTGGCTGGCATTGGCAGTGCACTGCATCCCCATTAAGTAATGGTTGATTAATAAATCCCATTTTATGTTTCATCATACTCTCAGAGTAGTCGTCCGGAAACTTGAAATGTTCGCTGCATACATGCGCCTGTGGATCTTTCGGTTCGGGCCGAGCACATTTCGCAAGCCACTGCCTCCGAACGTACTTCCTACGCTTACCCGTTGGCAATAGATGGAACCGAGCATTCCGTGGATTGTTCCTATCCGAATTGTGGCAATGTTTCGCGATACAATGAGGCATATTTCTATAGAATTGAGAGAGTAACTAGAGTAAACAACATGAACAAAGCACATACGTCAATTTGTCCTCGACACCAAACGCATAGTTCACGTCACTTCCGGTAAAATAAGTCATGTGACTCGTGAAAATGGCGCCGCCCACAGGGTTGATGTTATTTCGGTAATTAATCAGTTTAAAATCACTGATAACGTCATCGGATTAAAAAAAAAAAAAAAAGACTGGCAGAGACTGGTCTGTTTCATCGGATGATAATTATTTAAAAATGCGTGTCATGAGGATTCCCTCCCTTTAATAACCTAATTCCGTGCATTTTAAAATACAAAGCTGTGTTTTAATGTAAAGGTTTGTGTCATCAAGCCATCATCTATTATTATTATATTTTTTTGTTGGTGGTAATAATCTTCAACGTTATCTCCTCAATCCGGCCAGGACCAACTGAAACTGCTGTGCAGGGTTTATGTGGGAATTCAAACACGCCTTTGATTCAAGAGAAGGCTGCTGAACACTCTGCACCTGGGTAAGACCTCAAACATAATGTCTAAATAACTACTACTCTATTATTTTTTTAATATAAGGCTGATTGACAGACTTTAATCTTCTTCTGCTTGTTGTCCCATTAGCTGTGGGATGGAATATGCTGAGGCTGCCGACAGTAACATCAACTGCAACCGCACAACTGATTGGTAAAAGATTAAACTCTCTTTTGATTCTTAAACAAGCATCAATAACTTCTACGACATGCTATACCTCAACACTACAGAGATGGCAAAAGTACACACATCCTTTACTCAAGTAGAAGTACAGATACTCGTGTTTAAAAATACTCTGGTAAAAGTAGAAGTACTGACTAAAGTTCTTTACTCGAGTAAAAGTAAAGAAGTATGGGCTTCAAAATGTACTTAAGTAAAAAGTACCCATAACTTTGTGTCCTTGGGCAAGACACTTCACCCTAATTTGCTGTATTCACTGTTACATGTCTGATATGTGTAATATGTAATGTAAAGCGCTTTGAGCATTTGGAAAAGTGCTTTAATAAATGTATTGAAACGCAGATGAAAACTAAAGTAACAAAGTAGAAAGTAAAAAGTTGTTAGAAAAATAAGTAGTGGATTAAAGTACTGATACCAGAAAAATGTACTTAAGTACAGTAACGAAGTATTTGTACTCCACTACTTCCCACCTCTGCAACACTAACATTTGTTGGTGTCTTCTAACTCCATTTACCTTTTTTATTCTTATAAACATGTGCCTTACTGTCATTGATGACTGAACTTTTCAGGTGTAATCTCCTGAAAGAGGCTCCCTTCAGTGCTTGCAATGAGCACATCGACCCGGAGCCCTACATGGCCGCCTGCACACACACTCTGTGCAAATACCCTGCAGTGGATGGTCTTAAGTGCCAGTTCCTGGAGGCCTACGTCAAGGCCTGCAGCCTCCACAGCAACGTCACCGTGGATAGATGGACGACCAAAACCAGCTGCCGTAAGACTGTCTTTCCATATCTTCTGTTTTGTTTAAATATAAACGCATAGGTCTGATATGATCTCCTAAATCAGGGGCGTCCAAACTTTTTTCACCGAGGGCCACATACAAGAAAATATATGAAGGGCTGGGCTGCTCATTAGAGGTATATTGCCTCATAAATTCAGTTATAAGTTAGCAAAATTAATGAAATGTCCAGAGGGTTTCATTTATTTTGTTATGCTCATTCCTCAAAACAGAAGCCTCAGATTGATTATAATAAGGGGAAATAGGAAGGGTGTATTCAAGCTTGTTAGGTAAATAAGTTATTGGGCTTTTTTCTTATCAACTAAGATTTGTTTGAACATTTTCCCAACTTTAATTGACTGAATCTATTTGAAAAGTGGGCTAATTAACACATGAATACTACTATGTAATATATGTTTACATTTATATTTAAGAAGTACAATATAAGACAAGCACAAGTTTCATTTGTGGGCCATATTCCATTAGACATTATACATTTGCTGAGGCCCGATTCAAAATGGTCCGCGGGCTGTAGTTTGGACACCCCTGATCTAAATGAATGAATGAAATATAAGACAACTTTGTTTTAAAGTTCTGTCGCTCTTTTGATTTACACTTTAGCAGTGGTGTACAGTAACTAAGTAGATTTACAAAAGTACTGTCCTTAATTTTTCCCTGGTGTGTGTCTGCAGCGGCTGTCCCTCGGGCCTCCTGTCAGGACCGGTTCTGCAGCGATAATGAGTTCTGCGGAGAGAGACACGTCGGGTATCCTCGCTGCCTCTGTCGTGCCATTTTTGCCTGCAAGTACAAATCAGCAAATGCTTATGGTGAGTCAGCGAGAAACTCACAATTGACTCAAAATATATTTCATAAAATTCTAGAAGGAAAAGTCCTCCTTTAATTATGTATGTTGCACATCAACTTAATAAGGCAACATGTAGATCTTTAGCAGAAATGAATTACAAATAAGACCTATTGATATTATGCCACTCTTTTTTTTCTCAAAATGTTATTCAGGTAAAAAACAAGTCTTTCAAGTAATTGTAAATTAACTTAGAGATGTTTTGTGATGTTGAATAATTTGTGCATCTCCCTGAACTGTGCTGTTGTGGGTTAGGGTTAGGTTTAGGACAAGTCATTTCGACAAACGCTAAATAGATCAAATGTTTTTAACACGTTTAGGTGAGCCGACAGAATGCACAAAGAAGTCTGCATCAGTTACTATGGCCAATTGTCTCTTGGAGGACAAAAGCATCAACTACTCCTTCTTACACCTCAATGACGAGGCCTGCAAAGCTGAAATGGACGAACTGACCCACATGGTGACGTTCAAATTCAACAGCAGCAACACTTGTGGTACAGTGGTCATGGTGGGTATCTTTTTTATTCAGCAAATGAACTATCAAGAAGCAGCAAATCACCTTCACCACAAGAGAGTGTTTGTAATCCTTCTTTGTAGTGCAGGGTTTGGTTACTGGCGTAATATGTATAGCCTCTCAAGGAAGCATTAGCATACTGTCAGAACTTTGGTTGGTAGGTAGGTAGGTAGGTAGGTAGGTAGGTAGGTAGGTAGGTAGGTAGGTAGGTAGGTAGGTAGGTAGGTAGGTAGGTAGGTAGGTAGGAAAATCTAAAGGTGAATGAAGTGCATCTGAACGTGCAGTGACAATGTCTGATAACATGTGATTTATTAGGCAAACAACAGTCAAATTATCTACAAGAACACCATCATGAGGAGGAACCTCTCCGATTCTGGCATGATCAACCGTCAGATCCCCGTGCACATCGACTTCTCCTGTTATTACGCTCAGCCGGAGATCAAGAGCTTGGCCATCAGACTGAAACACTGGTGTGTGAAGGGGGCGTACATTCTATCCCTCAGAGAAGTCACATTTTTGTTACAAGGAGAAGAATGAGCTTACCTTTCATTTTTGTGTGCAGACTAGTATTGTTAGGATGTATCTTTGTCTTCCAGGGCTGTGATGCAGGAGATGACTTCTGGAGAATGGAAGTACAATCTGACCATGAAGGCCTACAGTGACGCTGAGCGTAACAACGTTATCCAGACAGACACCGACATCCAACTGGACCAGAACATCTGGGTGGAGATTGAGACAGAGGGCCTCGATGAAAAAGTGGTTGTCGTGGTGATGGACTCCTGCTGGGCCACCGATCAGCCGTCGCCAAGCGGATCTCTGAGATATGACCTCATCACGAACGGGTGAGATACTCTAAGCTTTATTTATATAGCGCTTTTCATACAACACATGCAGCTCAAAGTGCTTTACAAAATGACACATCACAAGTAAAAAATAAACAACAAGAAATTCCCCTCAGAATATTTGTTAAGAACTTTAAAAGGTACATGCAGCAAAATATAACATGTGATCAGGTTAATAGACACAAGGAGGTAAAATAATGATAATACAAATAAAATAAAATAAATAATGGTTTCTCTCTGACAGATAAGACACAAGACAACTGAGTCGATGCAACAATATAAAATATAACAACTACTGTTCAGAGACTCAGTCATTGGTACATGTTCATATACAAAGCCATGCTGGGTAAACTACCACCTTACATCTGCTCACTGATATCACAGAGAGTCGCTAGTAGCTATTGCCTAAGATCCCAGGATGTGTTTTTATTACATGTACCAAGTGCTAGGACTGTTTTAGGCACAAAAGCTTTTATGTGCGCAGCCCCTCGAGCTTGGAACACTGCAAAACATTTTGAAAATGAGCATTTTTGTTCCCCTGCATCATTTTAAAGCACAGCTTGATGAAATGATATTTGATACTCCTGGAACCTGTCTTTGTGAATAAGTTTGTAAATTGTACCCCTGTCATTATGTTGAATGTGTCCTTTTTTTCTGTTACATGTGTAACCAATGTGCGGCAGGTCTCCCTTGTAAAAGAGATCGTTGATCGCAATGGGATTTTTTACCTGGATAAATAAAGGCTACAAACAAACAAACAAACAACAGAAATAAAAAGATAATAGTAATAAAAATGCCATAATTCTAGTAAAGGTTAAACGATTAACAAATAAAAAAGACCAACGTAAAAAGAAAAATTGCTATTGAAGCATGTTAGATTAATAAAATAAGATAAAATGCTTTAAGACCTATAAAATAAATAAAACAATATAAAGGTAGGTAAATAATAAAGACTAAAACAACATTTAAAGTGGGGGGGTTGTTAATAAAAAGCTAATCTAAAAAGATGTGTCTTTAAACCTGTGTTTGTTGTTTTTGGCACGTTTTTGAGCAGCTGTGCTAACCCTGCTGACCAGACGGTGAAAGTGGAGGGCAATGGGTTGGGAACGTCCACCTTCTTCTCTTTCAACTCGTTCCAGTTCACTGGCAGTTCTGCTGACATCTACTTACACTGCAAATTAGAGCTGTGTGTCACTCAGAGTAACGCCTGCGCCCCGGTATGCTCAATATCTGAATATTCAATATGGAACAAAGAAGCGTATGTTTGTCAAATTTAAGAATATTAATGTCTCTTTCCCGTTATTGCTTCCCAGATATGCAACCAAGGTGCAAGAAGGCGCAGATCTGCCTTCGCAAAGTACGAGGACAAAAACCCTGCCTTGATCACCATGGCCTGGAGTAATTAGGTGAGATGATTCATCCTTCCATAACCTCTGATGCCACTTAATAATTAGGGGCAACAACAGAATATCCACAATATCTGCCTTGAGAAAAACTTTACGTTTTAAGGGGAAAAGATGGAGGTTCTTTAAGCTCATACATTCAGTCTGTAACATCCACTGCCTCACAAACCTTCCACACACCTGTTCTGCAACTTTCAATCAGGAAAATGAAGAAGTTAAAGCACCAAGTTAGGACCCCAGTAACTATTAAATATGGACAATCATGTGATTAATAGATGAATGATTGATTGAAAGCCCTAGTTTTTACAATTGCTCCATAAAGGCAGATTCACACTATCCGTGTTCGCAAGCTTGCAAGGGTTCGCGACGGTGGAATTTGTCCAAATGACGCAAGTGAATTACTTTACTGTGTCTTACCTAAGGCAGCACGGTGACTGCCCATATTCTTGTTTCGTTGTAACTCTAGTTGGTGTCATATGCACCTGTTGTTGGTTTGATAACTAAATGATTGTTTTGAAGAGGGGATATAAGAGTAGATTCAAAGATTACCAACATGAATATAATTTGTCTTTAAAGGAATACAAAGCCAGCTAAATAGTGTTGAACTTCTGGCAAAAGAAGTCAGCGAACGCACAACGCGGGAAATATGTACGAACCTTAAGAGTCTAAATAAAATCAATGAGGAGCAAAAGTGTGGCTTAATTTGTGACACTTGACTTGACATGTAGATCATGGGAATTAAAAAACATCCTAAAGACCTCAGAAATCAAACAAAAACATCTACCTTTAAAGGTGGGGTAGGTAAGTTTGAGAAACCGGCTCGAGAAACACTTTTTGTTATATTCCATGGAATGCTCTTAACATCCCGATAGCAATGAATATCTGAAGTGCTTTGACAAAAAATCCATAAAAAAATGTCATCTCTGGAAGCCGTAGCGCTGTAAAAAGCACGACCAATCATCTGAGCCGGCCCAGCTAAAGTAACTGGATGGCCTACCTGCCTGTCAGCCTTCCATCTGTGCACAAACTTATCTCGTGCCCTCATTGGTCATGTGCGCGTTTGTGTGTGTTGGAGGAGGGGCTCTGTAAGGAAGTGGCAGATTTTCTCCAGTTGTGTATTTTCAAATTCTAGTGCACTCGAGCTGGTTTCTCCAAAATTACCTACCCGACCTTTAACCTTTTGTTTCTGCCCTTACTAGACAACTACCTTAACAACATGCAACAAGACATTTCTAAAGAGATAAAAGTGTATTTACTGGAAGAAAAAAAACGAGGTTATTGTCTTACAACTAATATAAAAGGACTGAAGTAAGTTGTCTTGGAGAAAAATCTGTTGTATGATAGTGAGTAACAACTTACGGTAACTTGTGTTTCTTCTTAGGTTTCCGTGGAAAGTGACAAATGGGTTCAAGACCCAAAATGATGTTTGTTTCGTCTTTGCCCTGATAAAGAATCTGGGTTCAATCATCATTGCTTTATGAATCTATACAAGCACATATGTTTGTTATTACCAGACTAATACATTGATTTTGTACCTATCCTTATATTGCTTTGGTCTTTGTTGGGTTTCTTGTTGTGGTTGTTTCTCTGAGATAGATGAGGGAGAATGATCTATAAAGCATTGAAAGGTATGAGTTGATTAACAGAATCTGAGAGAGTGCCTGTAACAAAGCACCCAGCATTACTTGATAAGTAAACACAGAAACATGCATACTGTCAAGGTCTTGCAGACAATGTGAAGATTTGTTTGAGATCAAAACCTGCAACCTCCAGTGGCCTAAAGAAGACAAAACATGCTGTATGCTTTAACTACCTTTTTCATGATGGTGTATAATCAATACAAAATATAAAAACATAAATGGGAATACTTGCTTTGTGGGCTTTTATTTATGTCATGAACTAAATAACACTTTAACAGACATTGTGTGGAACATATCGCTTCAAAAGGTCATTTTGTTCAAGGAGTAACAAATGAGACCATTACATGATCTGCATATCAGAGTTTGTTCTGTTTGCATAATGTATTTTTAATATACCCAATGTAGCTTACATGTTATGGCAAAATGAACACACACACACACACACACACACACACACACACACACACACACACACACACACACACACACACACACACACACACACACACACACACACACACACACACACACACACACACAGTGCCTCATTAAGACCCACTGGGGTCTAATGGCTGTGAACCTCTTGCTAAGCCCATTTTCACACCTGCTTTCATTAGTGTCATATGATGACATGACTGCAATTATAGGTGTTACCCAAACAAAAAACAAGCGGTAACATCAACATGTGATGCAATTGTTGCTAACTAGACTAATCTTTCAAAGTAAACAATAAACTTAATAATTTTTTAGCTGATGATTTATTTGATGACGAAACATTTGTGACTCGGCATATTTACGCATGATGGGTTTTTGCTTAAAGGATCCGGTCAGCCGAATCACATAGAAATGAAGGTAATATGAAGTAATTAGATGGTTGTATTTAGAGTCAAATACACCGGAAGAGCAGGGTATGCTTTAGAGCTTCTCTTCCTTGTGATTGACAGGTCTCTACAACGGCTTACACCTTTAATCTAACTTTAAAAAGTGTGTTTTCAGTTCACAACAGTG
Source organism: Pogonophryne albipinna (assembly GCA_028583405.1). NCBI lineage: Eukaryota > Metazoa > Chordata > Actinopteri > Perciformes > Artedidraconidae > Pogonophryne > Pogonophryne albipinna. Next base: position 10,709,380 of record CM053261.1, read on the forward strand.
CGTTTTAGCATTTTGGTCACCTTAAGATTTCTTGTTTCACTGTTTTGTACTTAACTCAATCCTGTCTGTCCCTTCTGGTTCCGAAAAAGGCCAAAATACTGAACTAAAGGCTTCATAGTGGTGATACACAATTCCATGTGCAGAAAATGAAAGCAAAATGTAGTCTTAATAAAGCAAAACCTTAAATCAGCTGTAAGGGTTGCATGATAGTCACCATAGAGTTAGTGATGGGCTCCTTTTATATGCATGAGAAAGTCTTTAATTTGATAGTGTTTTATTTTCTTTTAAATCATATTTAAGACATTTTAAGACCATTTAGGCCTACATGTTAAACTATTTGATTTAGGACTTTTTAAGAACCTGCAGAAAGCCTCAAAAAGCTAAGGTTAAACACTCAAACTACAGTATGTCTATCTAGAAGAGAAGCATGTAGGACCCTTCATTTAGACGGATTTTTTCTCAAGCGATGGCGCCTTCTGCCACAGATACGATTCCCTAAACCAGGCCTCAGGTCACAAAGCCAGTTAACCACGTGGTCCAGGAAGCAATTCAACTCAGCAGCAGGACAGAAAGACCTGCAAGCCCACTTATAATCACATGAGGGAAGAAAGATAAGTGCTCTAATTAACTACCATTATAAAAGGAAGGCTATACTACAAAGTCCCATTCTTTGTCCACCCATAGTGCTTTTCCACCAAGGGAGCTGGTTTAAGTTGAACAAAATAGCAAACCAGTCTTTCTTGTTTCTCCTGCAGCGATGCCGGCTCCTGGCCCTTAAAACTGGTTCAACTCGTGAACCGACAATCTACCCAGCCGGCTTCAAGATCAACGCCAAAGCTGCATACGTCAGAGGCGGGGGAAAGTAGAGCCGGACTATTAGCTACATCACTCCGGAGAACAGTATAAAGTTGGAAAAGTAGTTATTGCTATTTAATAGCTTTGTAAGTTTAATAGCAAGATAAGCACGGCTCTAGCGTAGTCTGCTATTCTTAGTCCGGCAGTGACTGTGAACCATAGGGTCGCTGGTTCAATTCCCTGAACAGACCTAAATATGGAGTGTGGACTGCATTTAGGTTCCTAGTACTAGGATCATACTAGCCAACCTTGAGACCTCAGAAATCGGGAGCATTTCAAAACCACAGCGGGGTGTGCTAGTGGATCATCACCGGAGCTGTATTACATTAACATGCTTATGGTAAGTGCACTGCCTTGCGGCCTGTAGCACCATCAGGAAAGGAGTGAGCAGAGGGTCGTGTTGTTGATTCTTGTTCAGTTTTTGAGTTGCGCACGCTGCTAAAGAGACGCGCTACCATGGAAACCAAACAATGGTGTCAGAAATCGGGAGAAAAACGGGAGAAATACAGTGACATCATGTCATGGCGCCTTTCAGACTTTGGTTAGTGGAAAAGCAATCTGGTGCTAAGGTACGTTTTTAAGTTTAACCAACTCCGAACCAACACTAACCCAAGAACGGATAATCTCGGATGAAGACTCATTTTAGGGGTACCGGTATGGTACCGTATTCGTCCCGTACCGTCACGGTTTGGACGTCACGGTTCGGACGTCACGGTTCGGACGTCACGGTTCGGACGTCACGGTTCGGCACATGCAGTCACACGACGAATACGCCTTTTTTTTACGAGTGGCAAAAAAGTCTGTCATTCAGGGCAGCATTACACTATTTATAATCCAGGGGGCAGTATTGCGCGTAAAAGCTGTTTGCCAGCCGCCCTTAAACAACAAATGAAGAACAAGAAGAAACACAACAACAAAACGAACAAATTACAAGAAGAAGAAAAGTTAGTATGGCGATTTCAGATAACACACAGGAGCTAGAACCCACCTGCTTCTTTTAAATCAGCTGTGTGGGAACATTTCGGGTTCCCTGTGGACTACAATAACGATGAAGTGTGCGAGTGGTGGATCGGACGAGGACGGTGTGTCGGCGTTGTTCGATAGCGGTGCGGTATGCTAATGGTAACACACGCCAAACATGCTAAATCATATCAGAAGACATCACCCATATTTGCCAATCACCGGAGCCCGGCAAAAGACAACAGCAGTTCAACAGCTGATCCCCGCTGTTTTTAATAAACCAATAGACATGAAAGCGGTGAGACCAAAATAAATAACGGAAGCTTTTGGCATATGTTTTTCAACGACTATGCGCTCTTGAAACACTTTCTTATTATTTATGATGTAATATTTTCAAGACATTCTTTTTAGTTTTACAGCTTGATGAAACCTTTTTGTTTGACATCAGCCATTATTAGGGGTGTAACGGTACACGTACCGAAATTATTCGGTCCGGTACACGTGTGTACCGAAGTGTACCGAACAAATATAACGCTAAACGTAAAAAATTGAGAACGTGAACAACCTTTTGGAAGTAATCTCAGGTGCTGCGTCACAGCATTCAGAGTAATTTGCTCACATCACAACGCGTCATAGAGCGACCAAGTCATTTCATTGGACGAGATTTGAGGAACTGTCGAAATGGCGAACGCAGATAAAGTTGAGCTCGAAAATCCTCCAGCATCATTGAAGTCTCCGGTTTGGGAACATTTTGGTTTCGCAGTTACGTACAAGGATGACGGACAAAGACAGGTGGACCGAACCAAAGCTGTTTGTCGGCATTGTTCAACTAAAATTGGTTACGCGGCTGGCAATACATCAAACTTGCACACTCATTTGAAAAGGCATCACCCGAACGTGAATATCACCGGTACCAAAAGAAAAAAGACTGAAGTGCAAACCCAACTCCCACTAGCATTTAAGCCTCCACCACTCGCAACAAGTTCAGACCGAGCCAAAGCTATTACAAACGCCAAATATCCTTATGTTGCCATGTTAGCAAAGCGCTACCTGGCTGTATCTACTACCTCTGTCCCTAGCGAGGGTGTTCTCCACAGCAGGAGACATTGTTAGTGCCAGCAGATCTGCCCTTTCGGCAAGCAATGTGGACAAGTTCATTTTTCTTTAAAAAAACATGAAAATACAATGACAAGCAAGTCCTAATGTCTAACTGGCTGCTTAGGTACGAGTACAGTTCAGTTCAAATACAGATTATTTCAGTTCATCGAAATGCTGCACCTTAATGTTTATTTTATTATATTTTGGATTTATTTGAGTGAATATTCATAGTTTAATAATAATTAAAAATATATATATGTATTTTATGTTTTGTGATAATTGTTTCTGCTGTACCGAAAACGTACCGAACCGAACCGTGACCTAAAAACCGAGGTACGTACCGAACCGAAATGTTTGTGAACCGTTACACCCCTAGCCATTATAGATAATATGGCCATCTGAGTGTGTGTGGTACTGTTTGTGGTTTGTTTTTAACTGTTTAATACAGTTAATTATTCAAAATGTCAGAGTTCCTTATTTTTAAACTGAAACTTGCGCTAACTGTTCAAAAATAAATAACAACAAACATGGAATTATGCATTTGGGACTTTTTTTTGCTTTTTCTTGTTGTACCGAACCCGTACCGAACCGTGACCTCCAAACCGAGGTTCGAACCGAACCGTGACTTCTGTGAACCATTACACCCCTAATCACTACAGATATCATTTTGATAACCAAATAAAGCTTGTATACTTTGAGATGACAATACGATAATACACTGTGGAAAAAAGTTATGATGGAAAGATCGAGGGAAGAGGGACAATACTCTCCAACTAAAAGAAAACGTAAGCTGTTGCGTGGAGGAGGAAAGGAAGGAGAGCGATAAAAGAGCTGCGAGACAGATTTCTGCAGGTTATGGTTTAGCTTCCTCTCTCTCTCTCTGAGGATGGAGAGCCTAGATGGAGATGAACTCTGCTACCCACAACTCAACTCCTCCTGCAAGAAACCAACACATCCGTACACTCAGGCCATGCTGATCTATGTCCTGCTTTCATCCATCTCTCTGATCACTATGGCTCTTAACCTGCTGGTCATCATCTCCATCTCACACTTCAGGCAACCTTTTATGTTATAAATTGTACAAATAGTGACCATTAAGATGAAATTGTTTTTGATCTGGTGAATTGTAGTGAACATTTAGGAGTGAACATACTTAGAAATGACAGAAAAGTTCCTTTTTTCCTTTGCCTTCTTACATTTTTCAAGTCTTAATACAATTGTTGTTCCAGCTTTATAATTACAATATCTGTCTTTATGCTATTCTTCCTCTCCAGGCAGCTCCACACCCCCACCAACCTCCTCCTCCTCTCCCTGGCTGTCTCTGACCTGTTTGTGGGCCTCCTGCTGATGCCCGTTGAAATAATCTACATCGAGGCCTGCTGGTTTCTCGGTGACATCGTGTGCACTCTGTATTACGTTATCGACTACATCATCACATCTGCTTCGGTAGCAAACATGGTGCTCATATCTGTTGACCGCTATATAGCCATTTGTGACCCGATGCATTACGGCACCAAAGTCACAAAGAGGAGAGCACAAATCCTGGTGTGTCTGTGTTGGATTGTCTCTGTTTTCTACAGACCTCTGCTTTTGTACGATCACCTAGAAAAGCCAGGTCGGTCTAACTCTTGTTTGGGAGAGTGCGTTGTTGTCATTAACTACATTGCAGGAGTTATTGACCTTGTTTTCTCCTTCATCATACCCATTACTGTCATCATAGTTCTGTATTCGAGGGTGTTTATAGTGGCTTTGTCTCAGGCTCGAGCCATGCGTTCCCATATTGCAGCTGTAACAGCGCAGCGTTCAGGGACAGTAACCGTGAAGAAAAAAGAGATGAAAGCAGCCAGGACTCTCGGTATTGTTATTGTTGTGTTTCTGTTCTGTTTCTGTCCGTATTATTTCCCCGCTCTGGCAGGCGAAGACACTTCCGTCGACGCTTCGTCTGCAGCTTTTGAGATCTGGTTGGCACATTTTAACTCGTGTTTGAACCCGGTCATCTATGCCTTTTTCTACCCCTGGTTCAGAAAATCCATTAAACTCATCCTGACACTTCAGATACTGAAGCCTGGTTCCTGCGAGGCTCAAATACTATAGTGACACTCTGAGTTGTTTAAAAGTTGTTTTTTTATGAAAGGGAAATGTAATAGTTTGCAGCAGTCACAACGTACTTATATTTATTCATTACAACGTAGGAAAACTCTGTTACAAGTAAAATACATGCATCATAATTCCAATTAAAACTCATTCTGCACAATCTTCCCTTTCAGAATATAATATATTTTAGTGTTAAATGATTGATGTTTGAATGTGATTATCAGTCTAATGTTGCACCTGATAAAGGAGGATCATTTGTTTGTAATGTACATACTGTACAGCTTGTGAATTGTATCAGCAAAGTTGTATCTTTAATGTGTACATCAAAGTGGATTTGTTTAATGTATTTGTACTAATTATCAGAAACTGACTATTGAAGAGATACTGAAGCTGTCAGATAAATGTCGAGGATTAAAGAGGAATGAAAACATGTTCTTTAAACAGATATATTCTTTATGAAAAAGGAAATGTAATATTTTTGAGCAGTGGATGGGTTTTCACATTTTTAATAGTTAATAGTGTAATGGGCAGGTTCTGGGTAATCTTATCGTACTTTACTCTTTTAACTTACTGTATTTATTATTGTATTTTAAAATGATTGCTTGTTATGCTCCTCTTTAAGTGCTTTATTGTTGTGCGTGCTTTAAGGACACTTGGATTGTAAAGAAGAGGAAGAGACGAGGAGAGGGTTATGAAATTCATCTTGTTGTAGGATGGCTGTATTTGCTTTTTGTTGGTTATTGTGTCAAGGATTTTGTAAATGATTTGTTGGAATACGCGCCATGTGATAATATCAGTAACCATGTTGGAAATAAGCATTCTCACTTTCCATGTTATCCTTGCATTGTTTTCTATATCCTTAAATAAAATCATTCTTTGGGGTAATCTCAGTAACACCACACTGTTAGTAAGTCCTGCATTCATAATTGTACTTAAAGCACAAAATGTAAAACCACTAATTCTGCACAAGGGCCAATAACTTGATGAAGAGAAAACTACTTTCTCTTGAAGGTTATTTCAGGTGGTCAGAATAAAACATTATAATGTTTATATACAAGTTTAAGCTATTTTAGAAAAAGGAAATTATGTTCTTATTCAATGTTATTAAATTCAACTTTATTTCCATTGTGCAGCAGAGTTCAGGTACAGGTCAATTAAATGCATTAAGCATCCAACCAGAAGTACCTATACTAATATATTAAACAATTAACAGGAAGTTCAGTAAGTGATGCTATAGTTACAATGTACATATGTTATGAATGTAAATATTGTTAATATGTTTTTATAGAGGATGACAAGAGAAAATAAAGTGTGAAAATATAAGTTGAAGGTACACATCTGGTGATATAATACAGGGTTGGTGACTTTAGAGACAAAAAAAGGAATAATATTTCCACTTTTATGATCTGGTGAAAAACACAGGAAACAAAAAAAATATATATATTTGACTGATTATAGGCTAAACAGCATAGCATTTAGATAATAGAGGTCCTTAATAGATTATGTTAAAGATATGGATTTAACTGAAGATCAAATTAACCTTAACTACTAATATACCTCAAAATGATGAAATTCATGCAAACCATGCTCGTTACTGATCAAGCTCAATATAATATAGAATATTTTAATAAGAAAAAGTGAGTGATTACTTTCACTTAAGCAAAACATTCTTGACAAAGTTATTTCTTGACAATATTTGTATTTTCTCTTTCTTTATTCATATGGTATTTCTTGTGCTACAACATAGATGAATGAGTTTTTTCTAAACCAGAGGTAACTACACACTCCATAGCAGACATTATATATATTAGGATGTATGAGAAAGTCCATTAGATTAATAAAAGATGAACAAGACTTAACATTTCTCGTCATATCATAAGACTCTTAAATGTTGAAATTAAGTTGCGTGAGTAAATGCCCTCTTAAAACAAGAAAACAATTCTCTTTTAATGCTGGGAATGTATGAAACCGTGAAATTTCACCGACATCTGTTACGGTTCTTCAACAAAACTTTCACATGTGTTGCAATTGTATTATCTTTTCAATTTACACACGGCATCTATTGCACGTCTGTCCGTCCTGGGAGAGGGATTCCTCCTCTGTTGCTCTCCCTGAGGTTTCTCCCATTTTTCCCTTTAAACTGTGGGTTTTCTCTGGAAGTTTTTCCTTGTACAATGTGAGGGTCTAAGGACAGAGGGTGTCATACTGTCATATTGTCATACTGATATTCTGTACAAACTGTGAAGTCCACTGAGACAAATGTAACATTTGTGATATTGGGCTATATAAATAAACATTGATTGATTGATTGATTGATTGACATGTAAGAGGTTTATCTCTCATTCAGAACAATGAAAATGCTCTCCTCTCACTGATTACTGCACATCACCATGGAAACCTTTGATCTCTGGACACGTAGTTAGCTCAAATATAAACACCTGTGTCATGGAACACGATGATGTCATAACTCCAACTGACATGCTCAGAGCAGCAGATTTCAGATAATGGTTAACACAGCTCTACATCAAATCTGATGTTAAGTAATGCGGTGTTACTATGGCAATGTATCCCTCGTCATAAAACAGCAGCAGACTTCAGATAATGGTTAATGGTCCTGCCCTCAACAGCTCTACGTCAATTATGGGGTGTCATCATATGTAACCATGGAAACGCATCTCTCACAATAAAACACGATGCCGCTGTAACTCCAATGGACACGGTCCGATCGTCCCCCAAACTTCGCTTGTATATCACCTCTCCATGTCTCAACAGCTCTACGCCAAATCTGAGATCTCACCACAGGCTTTTTCCATGGAAACGCATCCATCGCCATTAAACACGACATTGTAACTGATATGAAAATGGCCAAAACACCACCAGACTTCAGATGACATTTAAAGCTCCAGCCATCAACATGTCTATGTGCCATTAGTGAGTTTTCCTCAAAAGTCGTTGCCATGGCAACGCATCCCTTGCAATAAAACACGATACTGGTATAACTCCTATGAAAATTGTCAAAAAGTTCTAAAACTTCACATGTGTGCTAACAGTCCAGCCGTGACAACATCTACGGGACAGTTTTGAGATTTCTTCAAATGCCGTTGCCATGGCAACACAATGCTCGCCATAAAACACGGTTTTCTCATAACTTCAGTGAAAATGCTCCAAACAGCCCAAAACTTCACAGGTTTGGTAACGATGCAGCCATCAACCCATCTAAGCGTATTATGGGGTGTCATCAAATACCGTTGCCATGGCGACAGATCATTCGCCATCAAGTTAGTTAGATAGTTTGCAGTTCAAATATTCTGCTGCTTTTCCAAGCTTTTTTACTTTATTTTCTTCTCTCATCACACATTCAAGCCCCCAGTGTGCCCCCATGTATCATTTTAATCTAAATTCTTCACTTTCTTCTTAAACATTACATTTCAGCATAGCAATTCAGTGTCAGCTTTTCAGCATTAAGCATTCCCACTAGCAATTTCTTCAGGAATTGCATTCTCTAGTATATCCTCATCCTCCTCGACCTCACCGCAGCATTCGACAAAATCAACCACGCCATCCTGCTGTCCCTCCTTGAATCATCACTCAACATCACCGACACTGCACTCTCCTGGCTGAAATCCTACCTCACCGACAGAAATCAGTTTATCAACATCAACAACTGCACCTCCTCCGCTGCTCCTCTGTCCCAAGGCGTCCCCCAGGATTCGGTGCTTGGCCCCCTCCTCTTCATCCTCTACATCAGTGACCACCAACTGGCGGCCCGCGGGCCACATCCGGCCCGCCAGACATTCTCATCCGGCCCGCACGACGGGGGTGACTGTGGCGTTGGCGGAGTGGTTACTGCGTTCGCCCCCCACCCATTTTTTGTTTACAACGTCTCGTGAGTAAGGTGCAGTACCGGAGTCCAACAGAGAGGCAGCAGCTGCGGGACAGTAGACTGCGTACTGCGAAACCTTCCTTGAAGAAGAAGAAGTGATCCTTCGTTGTGAAGAGTCTTCTTTGTGCGCTCCGCACCACAGCAGCAGCCCCGCTGCGACAGAGTCCAACAGAGAGGCAGGAGCTGCGGGACAGTAGCCTAGAAGCAGGGTTGGGTTGTAACGGAATATATGTAACGGCGTTACGTAATCAGAATACAAAAATCAAGTAGGCTAACTGTATTCAGCTGGCGTTACATTTGAAAAACGAGTAATCTGATTACAGTTACTTTCGTAAACCTGAAGTGAATACATTTTGGAATACTTATTGGAATTATTGGTGGAAAAGTTTCCTCACAAAATGTAATATTCATTACCGGCAGAACTGTGTGCACACTGCACAGTGCTGCAGCATGTCTGTGAGGGAGAGAGAGATGCAGCGTGTCTGTGAGGCCCCGCCCCCGCACGCAGATGAGAGAGAGAGATCTCTTTTAAAATATATTGAAAGTTAGAAACGGAGATGGTTAGATAAAATGTGCAAGATAACGTTGATGTAGCATTTCTTTATTGTCGAAATGATGACATTTATAACGGGATCAAATCACAGTGAATGGCCTGCTGTTGCTGAATGCATGGGGCAAGTGACTGGAACAAGTTTTAAAAGTTATTACATCGTTTCAGATAATAATAATAATAATAAATAATAATGATAATTCATTCTATTTAGGGGCGCCTTTCAAAGCACCCAAGGACACCTTACAATTCATAACATATTCTAAGGAAAGGTTTACAGTAGGAGAATGCAGTCCGGGTGATGTTTTTTATGTGGGGTGCAGATGAGAGGGAGCTGTCCAGAATGACACCAAGATGTTGTGTTTGAGTTCTTGATACGCCATTAAAACAGTAAAACAAGTGTCTCCTGCTCACCAAAACATACCCATCTGTTATGGAAAAAGAAAGTAAGTAGTTAATCATGTTTGAGAAACATTTGCTGAAAACGGCAGTGCCTATCCATGATAGAAAATGTGTTGCCTTTTTTTTTATTATCTTATATATTTGTGACCAATTTTTTGATGTACGGCTTAAATGTGTAAAAATATCAGAAGCTACTGAAACATGGACAATTTTATTTGACTCAAGTTGTCTCAAGGGTCGAAAAAATCAAAAAGGCACGAGCTGCATGAGACGGGGCACGAGGGGAAAACTGTCCTGGGGTTTGGCCTGGTAATTAGTAAGGTCTAAGGTAAATGCATTTAAAATCCATAACAAGGTTAACCTTTCACCCCATCCAGAGAATTGGATTAATTAATGTTGCCTTTATGTTTGAAAATAATCTGAAACATTTTTGTTCTAATTGTCTCTTCCACATCAGCATGTATATAATATAAAAATTAAACTTCAAGAGAATCTTGTTTGAGACAGCTAAAGAAATATTTATTCTCGATATTAAAACTGTGAGCATGGGCATCTTTTTGAAAACACTTCCTTGTTGTTGGGGTTAGGGAAAATCCAACATCTGGGATTGGAAAGTCAAGTTGAAGAAAAGCATTGCTCATATGTTGTCAGGCAATCAAACCTGAACAAAAACAACTAACTTGTTGTAAAACTACAAAAAAAGAGGCCCTTAATTAATCATCCTACTTCCTCACTGTTCTCCAGACCTATTTTCTGTGACAACAATCTCAAACTCTAAACTGGAGGGGAACAGCCCCCCCCCCCCCCCCCCCCCCGGTGACCCGAGCTCCCAGGGGTTGTTGGTGTTAAGTAAACTTTGTCAGCCGAGCAACGATCTCCAGCAGAGAGCTGTCTCTGTGCTCATCGGGAGACCTTCTCCATGACCCCCACCTCTCTGCCTTGGCATTCCTCTGCCACACCACCTCCCTGACCCACCTTGTCTCCCTCTCCCCCTCCCTCCCCCGTCACCCCCGCCATCCGTCCGTCGCCTCGGGTCCTGCTCTCTGTCCCAGCAGCCTGTGCGGCCGGCTGGTGTCTCCTCCATTGGAGACAGCCTATCAGGGGCCTCACGTCATCTGTCTCTAAGACCTGACTGACATGCCGACCTCAGAGATTACCAGCTACTATCAGAAAAAGAGAAGGGGGGGAGGGGGGTTGTGTGTGCTCCTTAAGTGGATGCTCCTTTCTCTCACCATAACACTGTTTGGGAACAGGAACCTGCTTTAGGCCTCTGAAACTCTGATGTGGCATTTTATCTGTCTGGGAGCTCCTCTGTTGATTTGCTACAAGGTCTACGGGGAGAGCGTGCCAGACAGCGACAGATATCACCTATCATGGCCAGTGTAGACGCAGAGAGGAGAACAACTTCCAGCTTGTTGGGCTTTGCTGTAAACATGTAGTGAGTTTCTGCTCTCCATGTAATAGCAGCACGGAAAATGTGGCCGTCAGCTATCAAGGTCCAGATGCTGCGTTCCCAGGCTGCACGCTGAACCCTTTAACCCGAATATTAGCAGGGTGGGTTTTATTCTGTGTGAAACTATAGGTTGAAATATAATAAAAATCAATATTAGTTTCTTTTTTAGTCAGACACAAAGCCAAAAAGAAGTTAATCATTAAAAATGAAACTGAAACAGCATACCAGCACCTCTGAATCTCGCTTAGAAAACACATTATATCTGTTTTTTTAATGTACAAGTAACTATTTGTGTTACAGGGCCTTATTGTCCGGAGTGATTTCCACACTTTACTCCTATGCTAACTAACTGGCTATAGCTTCATACAAATATCAAAGGTATTGATATCCCTGTCTTACTCTAAGCAAGAAAGTGAATAAGTGTATTTCCCAAAAGGTCAAACTACTCTCTCTACTTTTGTTTTCCAGACCATTATCCAGGTACAACCTTCAAACTGTAAAAACATGACTTGATAACATCTCGCTTGCCACAGGAGGCCTGTTATATAATCTAGTTTATCCTTTTCTACATTGCTGCTATATCACAAGCTTCTGGGCTTCAGTAACACAAAAAAAAGCTTCCTTTCTGCCAGGTGTTGTGAAGCTGGGTAACTCTCAAGCTCTCGTCATTGCTCTCTGTCTAGAACATGGAGCCCTGGGATATTTGTGTATCATGTATTGATTTGGAGGTACAACCCTTGGCTGTAAAACAAAGATAAAGAAGTTAGCCATTAACTATTTTCTTTCCAGGGGTCACTCTGAGCTCGTTTCACATCGCTGGAACCCACCTGGAAAAAAGAAAAGAAAAAAGACACCAAAAGGCCTGGCTGTGTGATGGACTCTGGAATATTGATTTTTCTCTCGCAACAAAAAAAAGGCTTTGCAGTCAGTATTTCCCTCTGCGCTCAGATAGGGCTGCTACATTCCTGTTTTCTCCCTCCAAGGTTACTGCCTGCTCAGCGGAGGCGAGCACCTGTCAGATGTACGCTTGTTTTGTTGTACAACGTGTCTTTGTAGCATTAGCTGTCTCCATAGGACCCCCCTTATTTTTCAGAAATAAATTGTAGGAAACACAAAAAAGATTGCTCAGGGGGATTCAGTTAACTCTGGCTTGGGGAATTTCCTTGTTGTCTCTCTTGGAGTTCACAAGGCTTAAACACAGTTGAACTCTCTTCTCACATGTGGCTTAAATAGTGATCCCAAAGCTAACCTTAGTTAGAAATCCTCACCTGGATTTCTAACAGCAGTGTCGTCAACACAGCCTTGTTTGCTTGGTTAAGAGTTAAATGTGATGAGGTTTGCACTTGTTGATTAAGTATGTCTACCCCATTGTTCTACACAGCTGCAAACGCGTGAAATTAAGCACATCTAAAGAGAGCTCTATTGCTACATTATTTGAATAATTTACTTGTTGATCTGGTGTAAGGTTTTAAAGAAATACATCTTAATTATGAACATACTAATAGTTATTTACAAGGTATGCTTTTAGTGATCTATTTAATCTCGACTTATTTATGCGCTTTAAACCATTTTACGTGACTGGAAATGACTGCTGTGTTAGTGTTTGTAATCTAATTCCCCATAAAATTAATAGGTTTCAGCATTTTTAAGCCCGTCAGGAAATCTTTTCAATCTCAGCATCAAAAGCACTTGACAGTTTACTGCCCAGGCAAAGGTTGCACCTCCACCGTTTTATATAATTATTAAGTAAGCAATTATGATAACCCACTGTTTTAAAGATAATAGGATGATAAGGTTCTGCCAAACTCACACTGTAGTTTGCCCTTACACTGCTCTTCCTGATGAGGAAATCAATATCTTTTGCACTTAGGCCACTTGGTCCTCTTGACTTGCAGAGTGTTTATTTTACTTGTTGAGCATTAAAAGTTCCAGCTGATCCACACTAAATAAGAATTAGAATCTGCAAATGTGTCTCCTATCTGCACATTGTAATGACCCTGCATGGCTAGTGGCGTTTTATCAACGCTCATAAACCTTGAATGACTATATATTGATAAAGACTGTTTAAAGTGTCATTGGAACGATAACATTTGCACTGTAAATGTGGCTCGCAGACTCCAGCCTGCAATCGGGCTGGATGATAAGGACGGCACTGAGTGGGGCTTCAAGCAACAGGTCAAAAGCCACACAAGATGTCGTAAGCCAAGTCTTACTTTGTCATTAGGTGAAGACATTTAAATCAACTTAGGATCAAAACCTTTGGCCTATATAAGAAATTAACTGTGATAACTCCAGGAAAACAATTAAAGTTGACGCAATTTCTCCTTAAACAAAGGACTAGCAATCATTTGTGTTATGTAAGTAAGGAATACTGAATGTTCAAAACAACCCTTTTGTTATAATGCTATTTAATTGTTTTGTATAATACAAACATTGAATTCGAAATACGTTTTAAATATACATTTTATTACAAAAATATGTATGTCCTTCTTATTTGTATTCATTGTATAAATATTACACCCACATATGCAGTACTTTAGGGGGTGTTGTTTGTGTTAACGTTCTCCCTCTGCATGCATACATAACAATTACCCTGAGAGAGAGATGGACGAGTGGTTTGACACTTTGCCCTGATCAATATCAATAAAGCAATCAGCATGCGAGGGGCCTACATGTTGTGAGGAGGGATCTGTGGGAGAGGATTACTGAGTTTATGGCTTAACTGTGGAGGTGGGGCTGCTGCTGCTGCTTAAGGTACACTAACCCACCCTTACAAACTCACAAACACATGTGACCATGTCACGTTTGGGGACATCGAGTGACTTAAACTAATCCCCTTAAAGTTTGCGAAAAGTTATTCATGTCCTAAATTGACACATTTCCCCAATTCAATCCCCATGAAGACTAAAACGGTGTCCCAAAATGTGAGAAAAACAAATCTTT
>CM053261.1:11324617-11477033 GCA_028583405.1 Pogonophryne albipinna
TGAAGAAAGCACACCAAAAAAGTCCCATTGTTTCAGGGGAGCACTAGCCCCCTCCTCCTTTGGGGTCCCCTCTACTTGTTCTGAGACAAAAAGTTTAGCCGAGTTGCCAAGGACAATAAAGCTGTCAACTTAGATCGAGGAAGGGAGTGCATTTTCTTTTTATGTCATGCTTTCATGCTTCAAACAATCAATATAGTATACCTCCCAGCATGCTTCGTGATACCTCATGAAAAACAGCAACAGAGAAACCCTCTTATCTCAGTACTTACCCCAGCTACCCTTACACCACTCCCTATTTGAAAACACATGTAGCAGGTGAATACACAAATACACATTCTGCTAGTTCTTTGAAGTAGGGGCAGGCAAATACATAGACGGGAATAATACTGGGCGCAGCGAGAGGCTGTGGTGGTGTACGCGCTTTGCATGGTCTAAATGGGTTTGTCTCAGTACACCTAGCAAAGCTCTACCAGGTCAGTCAAGCCTGTTGATATGGAAACTGTTTTACATTGACCTTAACTTCCAATGGCCACCAAATGGAAATACCAAGTTGCTGTAGTGGCAGGTCGCTGGTTGGCACTGAGACAATCAGAGATGTTAAAGAGGTTCATTTTGATTGAATAACTTCCTTTATTGATTGAACCAGTTGATGAAAAGTAGCTGCTATACTGGTAAAAGACACACTCATGGAAAGTTAGATGTGATCAGCTGACTTTTCCTCTTGTGCCATCAGCTGATTGAAACGTTTTTTGTGAAACGTCTTGGCAGCCATTGAAATTGAATGTTGTAATGTTTGGCAAAGACATCCATGTTGCCAAGAGAGAAACCTAATGACCTTGGTAATCCAGTCTATTATAGGGCAAAATTCCAGTTTAGAAGAGATTATCATAGACTAGTTGTCGAGAAATATCCCGAGGTTTAGGGCACAACATTCCTCCAGTATAAAGACCAAAAAAGACATAGCCTGGCGAGCCACATATATGGAAATTGGCTCTACAGGTGAGAAATTAATAATGGCGTCCGAACATGATTTTAAGCTAATTCATTGGCTAAAAAGTTATTTCAAACTTTGACTTTAGTGAAAGTAGTGTAAAATGGATTGAAGATTTTACTTGAGTAAAAGTACAAAAGTGTGTGTAGCTCTATTGTCTGGGCTAACACCTCTTTTCCCATAATAACAACGGACTAAAGCTGACTTTTGGGTTCGCTGGCTGGCCTTTATGTTTAGTCTAGTTTTTGTAAAATTACCAAATTCCTGATCAGACGCAACTCATTTTTCACCATCATCCCATGAGAAGGCTGTTGATCCCGCTTGACTCACATGGAAGCTGAGGGGCTGCCAACCCTTTCTCAATAAACCTCACAGTGTGAAAGAGGCTTAGCACACACAGTTAGTCTACTGCTGGGAGGGTATCTGAGGAATGGGATCTTTCACACTGGTGCAACTGGGGTAAAGGGGAACTTGATACGGCTGAAATCAATCATACTGCTGACAGGCTAGTAGATAACCATGTGGCTGCAGCGCTACGCATGTGTCACACCCACACATATATTTGACTGAGTACGATTATTTAACATGTCCACCTGTTAGTGTAGTTAACGCTCTCGAGGGGATGGAAACTACTTAGCATAATTAATGCTTATGTAATGCATCCTGTTGCTCTGTCTCTGCATGTATTAAACTATAAAAGAATGAATAAGACATAAGAACATTTGTTAACACGAGAAGCAGAACTCATCGTTCACGGTCCAGAACTGTTTAGTCTGCAAATTACTTAAAATGCTCGTTGCCTTAAACGGGAAAAAAAAGTTTTAGAAATAAGTTTGGAGAAATGGAACATCTGACTGTATGATTTGTTTTCTGCCACTTTGTTCTGTCCATCTGGGCTAATGATGTATTATAACATGGCAAATAGTACACTACATGCAAACTCAAAATTATATTTATCATTGGCACCAAACCAGATCAAAACTGCTTAAATCTAGCGCAGCTTTCCACAGAAATCCCTTAAATCTCTGGATCTCAGTACATTTTTGTCCGGATTCGACCCGAAACACTTGGGCTTTTCTGACAGGTCAATAAAAGTATCTTCATAAACCATCACTTACCCTAAACTCTTGGAAGTGCCGCACCAGATGTCCTAAGGCCAATGACTTTAAGCAAACAGTATATTTTATCGCAGTAATTCTAAAAGTCTCAAAGTAAATACTAACAGGGATGTTCAACAGGACTTTACAGCGGTTGATGATTTTATTAATAACTCCAACAAATAGTAAGCTATTTATGTTGTTGTTGAAGGAAATGAGTTCACATGTTAACGACAATTATCGTATGACATCAAAGCATCCAACTTTCAATTGTGAACTCATCTGTGATCAAAATAAACTAAACATCATCCATGCACCACGTGAACCAATGATGATCTTCCTGATATGTTGAGATATGTTCACTTTCTGCAGCAAAATGAATTAGAAACATCTATATATTAGTACATTCAATTGTAATTGTATTTAAATGTAACAATGTCAGTAATAGGAGCAAATCCTGGCACGAGAAAGCATTGTAAATACATCCCATGACCTCTAAAGTCAAAGCCTCTCTGATAAGCCATCTGATACGTGTTATGGAGAGGCATGTTTGATATGAAAATAGGGATGAAGGTGTGTCACAAGATAATACTGAACATTACTTTCATGTGTGCACTGTTATCAGAGTAAGTGAACCTTCTGGGAATGCTTTGAACATCACTTACAGTCTGAAAATATTGGAAATCCAGGAAATATCTGAGCCTTAACTTACAATTACTTAATGTATGGAGCACATTTCTGGTAATGTACAACAACAACAAAGCAGGAGGTCTGAAGTATGATTACTGGTGCTGAGCAAATGCTTTCACTGATGCACCCAAACTGAACTACAAAAGATGTTTGTATTAAATTCTTGATAACAAGAGTGTTTGTATTTGGTCGACTGACTTCTCCACCTTTGGGATTATCGAGGAAACATCAAATAACTCTTTAAACTGCAGAATTAAGCTGAATGAGAGGAAAGTGTAATATGTATGATAATATTGATGTTCATTTTAGGTTGAATATCCATTTCCCATCAGCTTTAAACGTCACGATAAAGTCGCATCCCACGCCCTTCCTCCTACAGGCCAAACTAATGTGATGCACAACCCTGGAGGCAACTGCAACATCACATACAGTATGTTTGATAACTGGAAAACTTCACTTCAATGTCTTTGTACCCTTCTTTTCCGCTTTCCTAAGCATCTGTAAACAATCTACTGTACAAAAGAACATGCAACATGGCATAAACACAATCCTAATTTTTGGGTGATTAATTCACTAATAAACCATAGTTCTGAAACTATTTTCAATTGTTGCTGATCCTTCTAAATACTACACACTGGCCTTTTCATTTTTTTCCAAGCGTTGGTTGTATAATACAAATGTCACGGAAATTGTGATGAGCATTTCTGCCTAATTTCTGACATTTCATGGATCACATGATTCATAGAAAAAATAAGTATGCAGATTCATTGATAGTAGGAGAAATTGAGAGTGTAGTCTCTAAAATAAATGACTAATCCCTTTTCAACAAACAAGGACTTATGAGGTTAATTGATTGACATCAAATAAAGTAAACTTATGAGTTAATGCATTGAAGGATCGTAGTTGCAGCGGCTCTATTTTCAATTTTCCTTTTTAACTGATATCCTAAGATATCAACAATGACAAGTACTTCAGTTCAGCTCATGCTGTGCTTCTCATCTCTATTAATCATATTCAAACATGGATCTTAGGAATCTCTTGCAAGGAGGCATTGTAAATCAAGCCACTGTAGTGAGCAATGTGTGACTGGACGAAATCTTAATATAATGTGGTTTATAGACTCAGCTTTTCTTTGTGACGCATTGAAAATCCAACCAATACCAAAAACAAGCCGACCCAGCCCTTGCTTATTCTTAGCTGTGGAATTTTGCCTTTGAACCATCTCCTGTCATAATAACAAGCATTGAAGGCGGAATGTAAAGCATTGGGACATGTGCTGGGAAAATACTTCATTGGAAAAGTCTTGCAACATGCATGCTAATAGTAAATGCCTTTTGACTTTTACAAGGCTAATCTCACTTTGGGGAAGAGAAAGTTCTGATTGCCCAGAGCAGGCCACTGAACTCTTGTTAACCCAGCCTTCTCCACCACAAGGAGTTCAAGTTGTTTATTAAAGCCACTCCTTCTGGGATGTAACCCATCACTCTACAATACAACACATGTAAGTCATACTAACAGACACAACTCCAATGATGAGAAACCATATCTTATAGGCTAAAACATGATAATAAGACAAAAAACAGCAGCAAAGAAACATAGCAGTGCAACATGGCGAAAACACAACAATTCATATTTGTAGGTGATTAATTCACTAATAAAAACATAGTTAATAATATAATATTCAATTTCTGCGAATAGATCTCCTAAATACTTAACATCTCATAGGCTAATACAAGATAACAAATCAAACACAGCAGCAAAGTGTTTTGTCCTGCAAAAATGTTATTCAAAGTTTAAAGCAGATTAATAACAATGCAGTTCAATTGTTGGGCCAGTTTCTGGCATCTTAACATCCTAATGGACTGTTATAATGATAAGGAGTAAATTGCAAAACGTATAGTCATGCACTTTAATCTTCTGGTGTAGCAAAAAGCAGTGATTTGTATAGCAATTTAAAAACTAGTACAATCCCAACAGTCTCACAGTGCTTTCTATCATATTCAACAGACTCTAAAGACAAACACAACAAATGCAATCATGAAACAATCACGTGCGTTAAGAGGATGAAAGTGTGTGTTTACCTTTTTGAGGCGGTTGTGCATGAAGGTGCGGAAAACTTGGCTCACTACTAAACCAATCCCGACCAACAGCAGGGTGCCGCATATCACCCCGACCGTATAAAGCGTGCAGGAGCGTCTGGTCATGTTCTCAGGTGCTCCCAAACACAGAGAGACTCTTGAGGATGAATGGAGACCTTAATGTCCGTTATAAAGCTGTCCTATGTTTCATAGAAAGTTGCTTTAAGCGCATACAACTCTGCTTTCCTCAAGACACGGGGTTGCCTCTTCTATGCAACTGAGTGTAACGGTTTGAGATGTTTGCTGTACGAGTTTCCAAGTTACAGAGGAGCGAAAAAAGTCTGTTTACCCTCGGTTAATAATGAAGCGGTTCACTTTAAACCCCACGAGGTGCCCTGAATCAGCCTGAAGTGGAGACCCAAAGGCGCATTCAATAGAAAAAAGTGCCGCGGGGTTTATGTAGCGCGCTGTGAAGTCTCTTCATACTCTGCACTCCCTCCCAGCCAGGGCCACGCTGATTGGTCGAGAGGGTGTGTGCCCCCCCAGAAAAGAGACTTGTTGAGATGAGTGTGCGCGTCAGTGAATGCGCCGTAAACGCGCCACTGCCTGCAGCAGCCATGGTGCCGCTTCAAGGACAAACTGTTGAATCGTGCAGAGCTAAATCTGTCACTTGGAGGGCTTACCGAAAGTCACTTATTGTGCAATGTTTTGTTATAATAGAAAATGAAGTTCTTGTTTCGACCAATAACGTCTATATTTGACGATACACAGCGTGTGGGTCGTTTATTAACCCAGCTAAAAACAAAAACTGATGGAGATGGATGAATACCGGTTCAAAGCAGTATGTTTAGTTCAGATTAGGCCTGCGTAAGCAATAAACATGACAGTCATATGCCCATCTCCATAGGGGCTGAATCATCATGTTAATCGTTGGAACATAGCTATATATGTTCAACACAGTGTCTCATGAGTTTCTTCTACTACAGTAATCATCCGGTTACAGTTAGGCCTTTGTTATCATGTGCTACTCTGATATTGAAGAGTACATTCAGTATTTTCCCAACAGTAACACACTCCAGCAATCTTTCAATCCCTAAATGTTAAAATTATATTTTATGCACTGAAGTTCAAGATCTTATGAACTTGTTGAACTGAAACAGAGATATCGTTTATTAGTACGGATTTCCGTTCAGTAAAGCCCCGGTTAATACAACCCAACACTTCCGGCTGCTGTTTTATATCAAAAGCTTTTCAACATCGAACCAATGAAATCCCGGAGCGTCAGAATAACATAGTTCTGCTGGAAGTATACATGCGATTGCTTTAGCAAAAGTAGCAATATCACAGTATCCTATAAAAATACTGCAGTAAAGGAAATGTCCTGCGTATGCAAGTTGAAGTAACCTACAAAAGTTTACAAGTATCAAGAGTAAAAGTACTCATAATGCAAAATGAAAGTAAAAGACAGGCAATATTCCTCTCTAAAATGTAGTGATGCTTTAAAAATCATAAAAATGTATATATGTACTATTAACAAGTGCTTACATGTCCTCAGGCCATCATTCATAACATATTGAAATAGATTTGTATATGCTATGACACTGCCATGGGACTATTTTCTGCTATGTTTTACACTATTGTGCTGGTATTTTCCAACCCCAATAAAGGATCTGAGGATAATATGAACATATGAAGGATACATACAAAATACATAAAACATTTAAAACAAACTAAACTCTAAAACTGACACAGTCTAATTGTTCATGTCCTCCTCTAGTCCTTTTCATCTCTCAAGAAACCCAGAAAAATTGAAAGCGAAAAAATACAGTTTTGATTGTTTTCTCTAACATTACCACATGCCTCGCTTTTGGTTAGTTTCTCAATATCGAAAAAGCAATTTTCATAACTGAAAAAAAAAGGTCAACAAAGAGGCAACATCAGTCATTCCTCTATAACAGTAACTGCATAACTGTCACTGTACAGTTTTAGACTTCTGCATTTTTAAAGGAATAAAGTTGAGAGGACATGACGTATCAGACATGACGGTGCCATCAACCCTGACATACTGGGATCTGCCCACATAATCCTAAAAGTATTGTTTCTCTTTATATATATATATATATATATACTAGTGCTGTCAAAATTATCGCGTTAACGGCGGTAATTAATTTTTTGAATTAATTGCGTTAAAATATTTAACGCATTTAACGCATGTGCAGAATGGCCCGCCCCATACGTGCCACCAGTGGCAGCGCCAGGGTATGGCTGGGGTAGGCTACACCCATACCGAGAAATGGCTTAGCCCCACCATGAAAAATGATGTTAAAGTAAGCTAAATAAAGTCCGCCAACTCGCGCGGAGTAAATTGCACAGACAGCAGTTAGTAAGATTGATTTCAGTAGCCACTTGTCTGGAAATACCGAAGACCAGAAACGGTTTTGAAAACTTTTGTCACGTAGTGATCGTCTTCTCAATAGAACATCTTTGATAATGTCGGTGTTGTTACAGGAAGTCCCGACGGAGAATACTTTTGCTGTAGTACAGGGGTGCACATAACTGGTACGCCGGTTATGTGCGTAATCTGAAACTTGTGTCACAAAGCGCATTTGCGTACCGGCGTACTTGTGAAGCTTTTCCAGAAGGCGGTTAGATCACCGGACGACAGAGTCGGTCTCCGTGTGCACAGACAGGGCTGCTGTTAACGTCGGTCTGTACAACGGCATTGTGCCAAAACTACGCCAACCGGCTGCGGAGGGAGACTTCCCCCTTCACTGGAGAACTGCGCTAAAACAGCTGATCACAACGTTCGCACTCTGTGGTCACAAGTACCCCCCCGTTGATAGAAATCAACACGTAATGAATTAAGACCCCACGGTTTGATGATTGATAGGTGTGTGTGCTGTCTTTCATTTTGACACGCAGAAAAATGTTATAATAAACATAGATACTGTATGTTAAATGGATATATCCGCCTTCTTTCATTTATCTTTCCATTCCCACAACAATATACATAAATAAATGGCATATTTTGGACATAGTTCGAATGGTGATTAATCATGATTAATTAATTTTTAAACTGTGATTAATCTGATTAAATTTTTTAATCGTTTGACAGCCCTAATATATACATATATATATATATATATATATATATATGCAATAATGCAATGCAAAGAGGGATTTTTATATGAGAACTGAAACTTTTGGAAACACAGTATTGAGACAAGTGATGCTTCCTGTTATCTTCAACTGAGTCTCTTTTGACACTATTTTCTTCACTTGCAATTGCTTTGTGAAATATCTTTTAATCAGCTGAATGCTCCACTATTTTCACCAGTTTGTCACATACTCTGCCTGTTTGTGCTGAGCAGTGAGCCAACGGTGGGGTTTAAGTTGTGTTTTTGGCTTCCTGCTGCACCCAAAAGTTACGGTATAGGAGGATAGTTACCTTTACAGAAAGGTTGTGGTTTAAACTTTAGACCGTTAAACAATGATATGAAACTAACTTTGAGACTTCATACAGGGGATGCACTTTCGGAAGAAGAAAGTGGTTTCAATGTGCATACAAGGAGGCGAGTATTGAGAGTCTGTGTTGAAACAGCCTCGAAAATAGTCATTTAGGGTTGTTGGTTGTAGTGTATCTATCTACGGCATTTACTGTATATCATTGATTCTTTGTTACTTTATGTCTTTTGGTTTGTTTTTTGGTTTCTCATTCACTAAAAACTAAATTAATACAATTAGTAACTAATTATTGATTTTGTAAACATCTGCCATCATTGTTAATTATGCCACCTAATATCAGTTTCTGTGCTTGTGGGAATCATAAATACACAAAAACATTGTTGTATTGCCTTTCTTACTTTTGTGGCATATAATGAATAACTGAAAAAGTAGAGACCATGTTGCAGTGGAGGTGAACTCCACACAGAGGCAATGTTTGATGTGGCCTCTATTGATCCGGGAGAAACATTTACTGAGCACACTCACAGCCCTGTCCCACATTCACACAGACACACACCTGAGAGCTGCTAACACACTTTGTTTAACCACTAAGCAGGGGAAAGGGTCCAATTGAGGCCACCTTAAAGCGTTTACTCATTCACTTTATACAGCCTTGAAGGTCACATGCCTCTGTGACTCACCATTGTTAGTGTATTACTTCCCTGTGTTACACCATGCGCTGCTCTGTCTTATCACAACAGTAGCTCAGAGGATGCAAATAACGCAGCAGGTATAAAGAGAGAATGCAAAACCTGGAAATAAATATACTGTCACTTCAAATAACAACCCTACTGTTGAAAAAAAAACAATAGTCATTTTCATCTGCTGTCCTCATTTTCATAAATAGGCTGGAGGAAATATGTCTATTGTGTCATGTTTACCTTGATAGTTTGCATTGTATAGGCTACGGTAATCCAGAAGTCCAAGAAGCATCTATCTATAAACATCAAACTCATGCTAAGTATAATAGGAAGAAGAAATCAGTGGTGCACTCAGTTTCAACAGGATGCTGCTGCTTTGAACATCCATTGTTTTGAGTAAACAACTGCAGAGATCTGAGGACATATACAGGTCAACCCCAGAGGAATGACAGTCTGAAGTTGATAGACATGTGTTGCTGTTTTAAATTGCTTGATTTAAGGCGTCTGATTACAGTGAGACAACATGTTTCCCGGTCATAAACTATAAAACATAATCATTAACTTTTAAATGATGCAAACTAACAGCATGCCTTTCATTAATTTGTTCTTACTGAAACCCTTTTCATGCCTTTCAATAACTATTGATTTGGATCGATACAGTACTAACTCGCTGGGTTAAGTTTAACAATCTGCAAAACATCAAGCCGATTACTGATTAGGCACAGTCCGCCATCTGTTTGTCATGTTTGTGCTGAAGCATGGATATGGAAATAAAATAAATAAATAATGATATTCAGCAATAAAACGAATTGACTGAAAGGTAAACACCCAACTAGTTGTTAAGTGGTTCTGCTAGATATTCATTGTTTTAACTTTGAATATTTATGCTTGTAAAGATTTCTGACTATACTGACCTCACTTCATTGGCTCTCAGGCTAGGATTTTATCGTAATGATTTATGGTTGAAGGCACAATGGGTTGACATCTTCTAATATCCCTGAACTCCTCTGCCCTTGTTTTCCACGTTGGATCACTCAGGTCCGCTGACCAGATGTTTTCGGTTGTTGCACGATGCACACCTTCAGGAGCAAAGCGAGAAGAAAAATCATGTTGTTGTTGCTCCATGAAGTTTGGAGTCATTTACTTCTATACATTATCATTAGCTCTCTATTGACACCAATCATCAAACATTTTCTGCTCAACTAGTTAGAACAAGTGTTTTGACATGTTCATAATCCTGGTTTGATATTATTGTCTTTGACCTTTGACCCAGAGTATTAACCTAACCCTTTTTTATGTCTACAAGGAATATGTGTGCCGGATTCTTATTAAGAAAGTGGTATTTATTTGTAGTATCATTTTCTGAATGATTATCACTGAGCTGAACCTCTCAGGTCTGTTTTTCACATTCACATTTGGTAAACAATGTCCCGATGGAATCATCCCACCTGAGAGATCTCTACCACAGGAGAGCTGCACTAGACCTGGACCTTTATTCCATATCAGAAAATGTGATTAATGCTAGAAATATTTTTTTCCAGTTTTACATAACCCAAATCACAACATTTTGTCAAGATCATTATTGGTGTTCTCTGGCTTGTTATCAGTTATTGCATCTCTTTGTGTAAACACAGGCATTTGGCATGGTTCACAGGTGCTGAAGCTTAATTTAAGCCCAAAGGACAGATGAGCAATATGGCGCCACCACCAAGGGGAGTTTATTCCCGGGGAAAGCTTTAGGGAAAAGATGTTTATAACAGGCTTTGCTGCTACAACGCCCTGTATACAGATAAGATTAATTTAGGAGTGCACTCAGCAGCATGTCTTTAATCATCACAGGTGAACATTATGATGCATCAGTTTCATGTTACCCATCAGCTGTGGACTCAAAAGGGAGAATAAAATAAAAAGGGCAGCAGCCAAATACGGTGGGGTACTTGTACGTAGAAGATTTTCTCGCATGTGCACTGGTTTATTTGTATTTATTAGTTTCATTCAGTTGAGAATATTGGTTGACACCATATATCTATGGTGTCCTCTTTTAATTATTTTTTCCTCCATGCATTTGTTATTTTCCAATTTTCTTGATGTGTAATGTCAAATACAGAGTTATATTTGCATAATTTGGGTCATGTCCTCTGATCTTTGTCTCTTGCCTGAAGACAAATAAGGACAGATAGGAGTTTAAGGAAGGAAATAAAATAAAAACCTTTTAAAAAAAACACATAATCTACACCCATGTGAAGGAAAGGCTTATGCACAGCAGTGCTTTGAGCTTCAGGATGCTAACATGCACATAATTCAATGCTGATGTTTCGCAGGTGTCAGGTTTACTTTGTTCACCATCTTAGTTTAGTGAGTTAGCAAGTCACTTGTTAGCACACAACAAAAAGTAAACCTGAGGCTCATGGTAATGTAAGTGGTTTTGGTTAGTCATAAACTAAAATAAGGGTCAAATTGAAAGATTGACATGATCATGGTGCTATATGAAAAACAAGAGGACAGTCAAAGTTATAACTCATTCAGAAGCAACAGGAATGTCTGTATCACATTTCATGGAAATCCACCCAACAGGTGTTTGAAACTATGACTAAAAACTCAGCAGGATACAAAGGATATCTGTATGAAATATTGAACAAATCCATCTTTGGTAAAGCTTTGACCTGCTACAGGATACATTCTCAATAATCCTCTTGGTGCTTAATTTTTGTTTTAGTTATTGAGATATTTCCCCTGAAGGTATTCATCTCTACTCTGTTGAAGGCATTTTCTCCCTTTCACACTTCATCACAATCTCTTCTTCTTGTGATTAGACCGTGGGAGAACATCTGCAGCGCGACAGCGCAAATCTGTGCAGGGAAACACATTTCCCAAGGAATTGTTGTTGAATGTATTGCCTTGACTTCTTAGAAGTTATTTCAACAGTGTTTATCTTTGTTACACAAACTACTTGAGTTTCATTTCCAAAGTACTGTCCAAGAAACTGTCAAGCAGATTGATTTAGTACCACGCAACCATCAAAAAGTTTTTAGAAGCATTGATCTTATGTGCAAAATAATCCCAACCAGGCTATACATCCGAGTCTCACCACAACACAGCAGCTGGGCTTCATACCTGGTGACAAAATATTTGATATCTGGTCAATATTTCTTACATCACCTCAGGTCAAATTGGGACCACTGATCGTCCACTGTACAGGATGTATCATGTCCTTGGCCATAGCATGTATGTTTATCTCACTTCTCAATGTTTTTCCACACAGTTTGAGGATACAGGATAGGAAACATTGGAAGGGAGGACAGAACACCCCACCCACCACAAACAAAGGAGACAGTAGATAGTGACCCGAGTGCCTACTACAGTACGTGACCCTTTGCTGAAAATGATGTTGCTTTTACTCAAATTGGGGGAAATGTAACTGTATTTATATGTTACCTTCGTGTTTATGTTGGCAATGACATCTTTTTGTGGCATTTATATCACCGTTTTGATTGACTGAATGGTATTTTCTCTGAATAACCTTTGCCTCTACTTGGCCCGAGATGATTTTGGAAACAGCTGGACGCATTGTTAAACCCTGCCTGTATTTCCAATTAAGACATGTGCCAAGGGCCTGTTCTTTTTTTATGTATTACCAATTGTTTTATTTTTTCTCCAAACAATCACTTGTGTATATCAAAGTTCTTATCTGCGGATGTAATATTATTACTAAAAATAACTATAACAGCAACAACAATACATCATTATAGTGTTCTGTGTACCGCCCTGCTCCGTCACACATTTTGTTGTGGACACATATTGTCATTTCAAGGAATATATGACCATTTGTAAATATATTACTCACACTGTGTTATCTAGAATTCTTTTTTTCTCACATGCCTGACAGAGTGAACAAATAATAAAGAAAACTGAGAAAAGTTTAAATAAATTGAAGTAAATGGGGGAAGCATTTAACAACAAAGATTTACTTCAATTCAACAAGATTTTTTAAAACGTTATTCTCAATCATTTGTTTGGTCAAGTATTTCTTTAACCATGATGTAAAATACAGTATTAATGCAAATTCAGATTAAGACATCAGTGCTGCTAACCTATAGAGTTTAAAAAGGGTAAGCCAAAAAAGAGAAATTAAGTTGTGTTGTATGTTGATGCATACAAGTTACAAAAATGTAAAGTAACTTTGAACTTTTTTCCAACTGTCTTTTTTGTCACTTTTTTCGATCGTCATTTTTGTCACTTTTTTCGATTGTCTTTTTTGTCACTTTTTCCGACGGTTTCGGACTTGTCATGTTTTGAACTTTTTTTAGACTGTCTTTTTTGTCACTTTTTTGTAACTTTCTTACTTAGGTCTCACATTTTCGTTCTTCCCCAACAATTCCATTCAAATTCTCTGAATACATCTGCAAAAATGTTCCACGGTCTAAGGAAACTGGACAACGATGTTTTAGGGTAGTGTTTTTCTCCCAGGCATAGGGAAAATGTATGTAGCCCACCATATGAGAGGAGACTAGGTGGATCTTCTTTGAGAACAACATGAAACAGCAGATAGCAGGGAGTTACAGTATTCAATACTTTAGTGAACTTCTGCATGTAATCATTTCTAAAAAGTTGCATTGTTTCTGTTGACAATATGTCAAAAATATAACGTCCCTTTTTTTCTTTAATTTCAAATGATACAGCTTAGGTTTTATTATTGTGATATAAAAGGTTGAAGGTTTTTTAACAACTGATAAGATTAAATATAAAGTTTGAATAGTTACATTCAGTTTTTGATTATGACTATCATGACAATGAGCAGAGAAAGCAGTTATTGTTGAATCCAGTTATGAATGCTGATGCCTTGAAGGGACAGAGGTGCCTTTAGGTGAGTGAGGTAAACATAGTCCTGCATGTTGTAATAATTAAAAAAGTCCTACTTAAAACAAATATTAGACACATTATTTAAATGTTGTCTATTTTAGTTTCTAAAATAGTTATTTAATGAATAACACATAGGCAAATAAAGGTAAATATAACACAGTTTTCTTTCTACAGGTTGTGATGTTGGCAAACTAAAGTTTATTACAAACTTATTTACTAACTAAAGCGTTATAACCTCAGATACTAAATTCATCTGTATGTGTCTTTTATTGTTTGGACAGATGCCTCTGCAGTATCATTGTAGTTTTTTGGGCAGATCACTGTGGCTGCAGGATGGTAGGTTTCATCCTCCATAAATGTGCTCTTCATGGCAAAATACTAATGAGATAGTTATTTCTTACCAACACTTGTGGTTAACGACTTACGATCACACAAGGTCAGGCGTTACTTTAACCTTCCCTTTGGGAGCCATAACACATTTCCTCTCAATCAACGTGTTGAAGTGTCTCGCTCAGGGCAAAGATAACTCATAAAGTAAATGGGTGCCATTGTTCTGCTTAAACACATGTTTATTTTTGGCTCATCCAGTCTGACGTAATGTATGGCTAACGTCTGCATGTCAGGAAAGAGTCGTTCCCTTTACAACGCAGGTATTTTTCCAAAGAATGAGAAGAATGGCCTTGTTTGAGGGGATGGGGTTTGTGGGATACAGGAACTTTGATTTGATCAGTTATATGTAAGTGTTTGAAAGCCAAAAGATGAAGTCTTGATAAATCATTATTAATAGAACTAACAGAAACCATGGGATGACTGAATACAATCCTTATTGAAATTACAAAATAATTAACAAGTGGGTATTTTTTAATTAAAGGTATTTTTGTAAACCCAGTTAATGATTCATTCAAAGTACATATGTAGGTATAACATTTATCTATAAATGCACACCAGCATGCACTACATGTAATAACTGGGTGTTGGTTTTTATAATCATTATGCCCTGCCCAAAGTCCACATCAGGCGCTTTCACACCAAGTACTTTGTCGTACTTAGTTCCCAGTACTTAGTTCCCAGTACTTAGTTCCGGAAACTAAAGAGCAGATCGCGTTCACACCGGAATAAGACCCCATTTACACGCAAACACAAACGCATACGAAACGCAAACGAACCGAATACGATATCAAAAAAGTCTTCCGTTCACACGAGACCGCTCGAAAGTGCTGGAGACGCTGTACTGTAGTACATATGCCGGGCCTGTAAGTGGTGCTGTTCTTCTGCACGAGACCGCTCGAAAGCGCTGGAGATGCTGTAGTACATATGCCAGGCCTGTAAGTGGCGCTGTACTTCTGCCACAAAATACAACAAAAGCAGCGAAGAAGACCCCCGAGCATGGTTGCACTTCTGTTTATGCCCGCGGTGTATTTAATAGCAACATGTAGTTCATGTAATTCTCCATGTCCACTTGTTGCTGATGGTTGTGGTAGAGGAGCTGTAGATTTTGCACTAACATCTGTAGCATGGTCGAGTTGTAGATTTTGCACTAACATCTGTAGCATGGTCAGTAGCAGTAGCAGTAGCAGTAGCTACTGAGTGAGCTGAGTGAGCAGCAGAGGTGGGGAGAGGTGGGGGCCATGGCTTCATTGTTATCAGGAAATGATCGTATAGGGCGTAGACCAGAGTCCTGCACGGGTCTGATTTTCAAGACCCGCTCCCGCCCCGCACCCGCGACGTGCAATACCGAACCCGCCCCGCTACCCGCACATATTGCCAATTATTTCCGCCACCCGACCCGACCCGTCGGCACAAGATCCGCAACCCGACCCGAACCCGCATATATATGAGCAGTGAAAACGTGCAATTATTAACACACGCAGTTGCATATTTGTCTCAAAAAGCGTGGGATGTTGGTTATTTTCTCCATCTAGGATGACACCAAAAGCCTCCCAGACGTTGGATTTCGCTCTTGAGGAAGTGTTATTGAAAATGCTGTATTCTCCGCTAGAGAGCTTCACCTCAGCCATTTCGAATGTGGCGCGCACAGCAGCAGATTGATGCGCTGCAGAGGTTATGATTATGCGCGGTCCCGCGGGGGAGAGGTCTGAGGATTTTAAACATTAAACTAAATTATTATTATTTTAATATATTTATTATTGTTGAAGTGAAATATTTGTATGTATTCATGTTAGCAAACTATGTATAAGCTTAAATGGGAAATAATCTGTGTAAAACCGTGAGCTGGATTCAGGGCCTGCTGAACAAAGGGTGCTTGGAGTTAACAGGTTTTATTGCCCTGTGGGGGAGGTATAGAGAGTTGGATGAGAGTTCCTTCTGCTTAGGATCTCCTGTATGTCATGTTTCAGGGAAGTCAACATATCTTGAATAGTATATGTATGTGTTTGATTACTTTGTATTCATATGAGGGTATTAATATGTATTATCTTTGTGAACAAAAGGGATACAGCTCAGGCCTCTGGAATGTGCAGGAAAGTGTGTGCGTGAAAGTCTATGCAGGGAAGTGAGATAACGGACGCCAGATACATTTTATTACCCTCTCAGAGACACTGGTTTATTGTCCTGGCTGGCTCGCGCTGATTCGCTAAGAAAAGTCATCTTTTACATCTTCCAATGAGATAGACTGACTCGGCTCCTCCGGTGACTTTTGGGTATAAAAGTTGTGTTTAAATTCAGTTCATCCTCTTTTTCCTCTGGCTGGCTGCAGGTAATGTAGGGATCCCATAGATAGCTGTATTGAATTTGTACTGTATTTGATTGTATTGCATTGTCATATTACCATTAAAGTGGATTATTGTTTAACGATTACTTGGTAGCTCTGGATTCCTTCCTGTGTTTTTAACCAGCTTGATAAGGACGCGCGGAGATTTGAAATGCGGAGAAGATATCCCTCTAAATCTCTATCAGTTGGTGACTCGACGTCGAACAATGCTGAGGAAGAATCCAGAACGACCGGAATAGGTCGAGGGCAAACGCTTTCAAACATCTCAGACAATCAGCAGGCCTGCACAGCTCTCTACAACTGAGGTTCGCAGACGACTGTTTTGAAAATCAAAAGTCTGTAATTGGATACACTAAAAACTTAGGATTGTCTGTGGACGTTTCACGGTGTTTTTAAAGTTTAAATGGAATATACAATGCATATTTTAATATGTTAGGAAAGTTATATACAAAACGAGAACGTTGATCGACAGGTAGAAACGGAAAGTCCTGCGTAGCGTAAATAGAGCAGTTTGGCGTGGATCTACAGGTAGTTTATTCCTGAAGTGACGTGGAAACGGTGCAGTTGGTAGGTTGCGAGGTGAAATTCCTGCACTACTTAACCTGGAAACTCGATTTCAGATCGGGTCGCCGTTTAAAACTGGGGGTAAATAACAGACCTCGGCTGAAAATAGCTTAATAGGCTAGAAGTCTGTTATATGTTAAATCCAGGGAGAGAACGCGAACCTCACCAACAGTGTGACGTGGACGGATCTTGTTTTCCCTGTGTCTGTAAACTTAATTTGAAAAGCTAACGTGTGATGAAGGTTACGTCACATTATAGAAGCTGGACAAACTGTACGGGGAATAAATCTGTGTTGATTTTTACCTAAAAATACCTGTGTGAGCGGTGGTCTGCTGAGCTCGAAAAAGTGCACTCAGAAGGGTGGAGCTCATTTGTGGTCTGCTGCTGCCATCTAGTGGTTAAAAGGGGGTAACACCCCTTTGACATTTTTATACGGGGAACATGTTAATAGTCCCAGTATATTAATACAAGTGAACACGTCAGATGAAGAGATGCGAAGTCATAATGGTAGAATACCATGGGGTTAAGAAAGCCCCCCTTTCTCCACATTTCTGCTCTAATTGCTGGACATTGCTCTGGAAAATGGATGCTGAGCGTTGAATTTAAAGCAAGGAGTGAAGGATCAACGAGTGATCTGAAGTTGGAGTGAATAACATTGAAAATTAATGGATCAATGTGTGATTTGAGGTGGTAGATATTGACATAAATAAGATACTATAATTTGTTGTTTTTAGCATTGAGGGATACAGTTGCGTCACATCGTGGTTTTTATGACTATTACATTAATTGTGAATTTCATGCTATTTGTCATTAACTGGGAATTGTACTTCATCATATTTCAGAGGAATTTAATTACATACAGAAACATAGAGGGGAAGTAAAAAGGGATTTACTGAGAGTTTGTGAAGAAAGAGTAGAAAGTAGACAGAAGGTTTTGTAAGTTTGTCAGTCGGAGAGAAGCTGTTAAATGTTAAAACACAGAGGTGATACTGAGTCTTCTCGAGTAATGGATTATGATCTATGCCATGCTTACATGGACTCGTATGTTTTATTTCATATCTAACAGAAGTGACAGAAGAAAGAGAGGGAATGTAGAAAAGAAAGAGGGAGATAAGGATGAGACAGAGAGAGAGACAGACAGAGAGACAGAGACAGAAAGACAGAGAGAGAGACACAGAGAGAGAGACAAGGAAATATGATCAAATGATAGGATAGGAGGTGTTAAATTTTTTATTGAAGCCAGACTACAAGTCGTATGGTTTAATTTTTATTGGACTCAGTCTAGTCAGTTACACAATCTTGTGTAAGACAAATCAGTGTTCTTTTGTCACATTTTGAATTACGTAAGATTTCATTTTGCTAAATCAATTTATCTATAAATGATGTAGTTGGAGTTTGGTGTTTGCTAACATTTTTAGGAACGAAATAGGCCTACACTTGGGTCAAATTACATTACTGTGATCTGATTAGTGTGCTCTGCAACTTTACAATTGTTGCTAGGTAGCAGTGGGATTTTTTGAATACGGAGGGGTTCTTTCATAGTGTGTGGAATATGGGATGCTGGAAACATGTGGGTGTTGAGAAACTTAGTTTGGGTAAATATGTCACAATGGATGAAACGATTATTGGAGGAAGTTTATTGTGTTGTTTGGATGGCATTTAACTACTAAGACAGATAGTATGATTAGAAAGAGACGGGGTGAAAAGGGTGGGATCTATTTCGCCTCAGTGTGCTAGAATTTTTATAGGTTATGCGTCCCGAGACCTGGACTCTCTCTCTCTGCATGTCAGACGGCTAAGACCCCGATCCGCTTGAGCAAATCAAAAGCCTAACCCAACAGGAGACTCCTCCTTCTCAGTGAACCAGAGCTGAACCAACAACAACAATAAGAACTGCATCCAGAACTATCTCCACCTGTGGCATCCAGAACCAAAACAGCTTGCTGACAGGCAGAGATCTATCAGTCCCTCAAACAAGAGCAAAGTGTGGGACATGAGAGCAGAATCCGCCCTCCATAAAGCAGCAGAGAGACTGTAAAGGAGGAGATGAAATGCAAAGCAGTGCAACAACAGTGGCATGATGGGGCTGCAGATGTAGCTGGGCAGATGGCTGCCTCAAGGAGTGACAGCTGATGGACAAAGGGGGAGGAGTCAGAATCAGGGGACTTGGCCGAGAATGTGAGGTGGCCAGGGATCAAGGCTTGAGATAAACCAGAGGAGAGGAGAAGGGGATCAACGGGAATGAGTGAGTTTACACATAAACACACTTATAAGCGCACATTTAAAGAACTTGAATTGACTTGATAAATAAGTGAAGATAAAAAGTTGTATTAACCATGAATTAATCAATTGGTAAATTGTAAATAGCAGTAAAAAGGTAACTATTAAAGTAAAATGAGAATCATCCTAAAACACACTGAGGGATAAA
The DNA here is from genome assembly GCA_028583405.1 of Pogonophryne albipinna. Classification (NCBI taxonomy): domain Eukaryota; kingdom Metazoa; phylum Chordata; class Actinopteri; order Perciformes; family Artedidraconidae; genus Pogonophryne; species Pogonophryne albipinna. Next base: position 11,344,202 of record CM053261.1, read on the forward strand.
GGGAGATACATGACAGAATATAACCATATTCTTCAATCTTTTCATCATGTTAACAAATCATTCTTCAAGAGATTTTTATTCACCTGTGAATAAGTAGTGATCTCATTTGTTACAATATTGATCACCGTTAAAGGGATAGTTTTAGGAACCACTCTATAGGACAAATCTTTATTTGAATGGATATTGTTAAAGGGAGAGCTAGTGCCAAGCCAGATATAGTATTCCAATCTAAAGTATTGATTTCACCATTGTGCCATAGTTATTACCATAGGAGGGCTTTAAGATGGAAATATGAAATGACTTCTGTGTTAAATCCTTGATAAATAATTGTTGCATGGTCGGACACCCGATGTTCCACACACTGCTAAAGAGTTAAACATTGTTTTTTAGGTGGACCAGAATTGAAGATGAGCTATGAAATGCATAGCAGAGCTACACAGATCCTAGTAATGGTTTGACACAAGATAATAGTGATGTACACAAGTTTCTGAAATAGATCTATTAGACATTTTAATACTAATTAGGTGTAAATGAATTGCAGGAGTAGTACTATAAGGAAGTGACATTTTTTGATAACACTTTTCAGGGAATGTGGGGAACAGCTGTTCCGATGAAAAGTTAGAGATATCTGGAAAATTATAGTTGTGGTCGTGAATTGATTGATGATGGCGCTCCATATATAACAGATCTTTGTAGACAAAGGATACTGGCTTATGCCGAAAATATCAAAGTCTCTGCAGAGCACGACACATGGCCAAAAACACTGAGACCAGCTGACCTCTGACCCTGACCGACAGTGTAACTTGGGAAGGCACTGTCAATGACTGACTCTGGGGTGAATCTGACCAGACCAAGACTGTACAACCTGACAGTGTGAATGTGAGTGTATGTCTGCATGTGATCAGTGTAACTGCATGGTTCTAAAACAATAACTAACCAAGCATGTTTTTGGACTAACATATTATTACCCGTTTCTAGTCCACTTGATGATATTTCACTCCCACAGGAGGTGGCAGTTTGCAGAATGTGAAACTCAAACTAAAACATGAAGATTCTGTTTCTTTTAGGACTGAAGGATGGAGAGAAACACTTCATCTCACTGAAGTGTTTACTGTGGAAATGATGGATGTACATTTGGGAAAATGTTTGGCATTTTCTTATAATCCATGGTTACACATGATTTCATGTGTAAAAAGGGGGAGTGTAAACTTCACAATGTACATTTTTCATTTAGGGACTGAAAGGAACCTGCTGCCTCAACTCAATTGTTCAATCTGACCATTGATTGACAGTTTTAGAATGGACCTGCTCCATATCTGGGGATAAGATACTGTTTGATGAATGTTGACATGTTTCTAATATTGATTGAGTTATAACAGGTAACACAGATGCAGAATCAGTGGCCAAGGGGCTACTGTAAGTTGACCGGTGAGTAATGTTTCAACAGGTATTGAAGTAACTGAGGTTTGAAATGTAGAAAGAACATATTACAGTTAAAGCTAAAACATAGTAATGTAATGAGACAGAATTTAATTTGGACAGCATCAGGTAACTAGCCTGGTAAAGAAGTAAAAGCCATAGACTCTATTGTTTAGGTCATTATGGGGATATACATTTCATCTAAATTCATGATAGAAAGACATTTGATGACAGTTGGTTGGAATTCTGTATTCATTTTTTCAGCTTGATAATATCTAAGCACTGACCGGTAGAAGCAGTATCACCAGGAAATCATTCACTTTGTCAGTATCATGGTTTTGGTTGTTTTTGAATCCATAACATTAGTGTGTTTCTTTACCAGAAACATTAACAGTTCATATTATATTTAGATTTTAAATAGGATCTCAGGGATTTCATTTAAAAATAAACACAGATGCTTGTCAGAAATTCAGAGCTATTGAAATATGTTATTTAGTTCACCTAGAGATGTGGGGGTTTTACTTTTAGTATTTTTATCCAAGTATTGAGATTCTGAAGCTGCACTGGCAGATAGGAGGGCCCCGGAGCCCGGAGCGTAGGCTTGAGGGATTTGTATCAGATTTCTCCACACAGGTTGATGATGCCAAAGGGGGACCCAGGAGGCGGACACAGCGGAGTTCGTCTGGCTGAAGGTCATCAGGACAAAGTGGCTCAACCCCAGGCTCTCCGGCCCCGACCGAGTGACCCAGCGGATCTCTCATGCCGTCCGCGTGGGAGGAAAGGGGGACAGCGCGTACCACGGGAGCCAGTGTGCGGCGGGGAAACCACCTGCGAGGACCGGGGACGACATCAGGACGGACGTGGCCCTCGCAGAGGAGGTCGACTCGGAAGCAGCCATCAGTGGACTGGACGACAACGACCTCGAGGACATCCTTACAGCAGACGACTAGGAAGCGGCGGTCAGCGGGCTGGGGGACTTGTCGAGGCAGCAGAGGAGTCTACTTCTCTCTGATCAGTTCCACCAGTGAAGGGAAAACCGCATCTCCCCCTCCCTATCAGAGGGGGGGGGGAGGAGATGGTTCCTACACTGCCATAAAGAGTGGTGTTCTGTTCTCAAAGATTTCAAGTACTTTGGGTCTCAGTTTCTGATAGATTTATACAATATTGGGGGACAGACACAGTGGAAAGGAATGACAGTAGTTAAATTTCAAAGTGCCTTGTGTAAGTTGGTCTCTTTAGAGAGAGACCAAAAGGGGGATTGTTGAAGTGAAATATTTGTATGTATTCATGTTAGCAAACTATGTATAAGCTTAAATGGGAAATAATCTGTGTAAAACCGTGAGCTGGATTCAGGGCCTGCTGAACAAAGGGTGCTTGGAGTTAACAGGTTTTATTGCCCTGTGGGGGAGGTATAGAGAGTTGGATGAGAGTTCCTTCTGCTTAGGATCTCCTGTATGTCATGTTTCAGGGAAGTCAACATATCTTGAATAGTATATGTATGTGTTTGATTACTTTGTATTCATATGAGGGTATTAATATGTATTATCTTTGTGAACAAAAGGGATACAGCTCAGGCCTCTGGAATGTGCAGGAAAGTGTGTGCGTGAAAGTCTATGCAGGGAAGTGAGATAACGGACGCCAGATACATTTTATTACCCTCTCAGAGACACTGGTTTATTGTCCTGGCTGGCTCGCGCTGATTCGCTAAGAAAAGTCATCTTTTACATCTTCCAATGAGATAGACTGACTCGGCTCCTCCGGTGACTTTTGGGTATAAAAGTTGTGTTTAAATTCAGTTCATCCTCTTTTTCCTCTGGCTGGCTGCAGGTAATGTAGGGATCCCATAGATAGCTGTATTGAATTTGTACTGTATTTGATTGTATTGCATTGTCATATTACCATTAAAGTGGATTATTGTTTAACGATTACTTGGTAGCTCTGGATTCCTTCCTGTGTTTTTAACCAGCTTGATAAGGACGCGCGGAGATTTGAAATGCGGAGAAGATATCCCTCTAAATCTCTATCATTATGCAATACCCGCGACCCGACCCGCATCATCTTTGTTTTACCCAGAACCGAACCCGGAAAAAAGCGTTTGAAAAAATATCACCCGCGAATCACCTTTTTTGCGGGTCACCCGTCGGGTACCCGCGGGTACCCGACCCGATGCAGGACTCTGGCGTAGACCAGTGTTCAAATTATCCATTTGCTTTCGGGGGAGCCCTATTTTATTTATTTTTGGCAATCATATAGGCAGACCTGAAAGATGTATATGTTTCCTGCATTAGATCAACATTGATTGCCAAACCTTGTTTGGTAGGAGATCTTTTTTTCTCATCTCCGAAATCTCGATCGCTTTTTCGTTTGCCCTCTTATGGTGCTGATAAATCTTTTTCCGCAGGTTATTCTGTTGATCATTGCTGACTTTTCCCTGAATCCATTCTTGTGAAAGGTGCACTCCGGTGGATTTTTCTGCGAGCGGCAGGGAGATCAATATACTTTTTGCCTCTTTGCAAATCTCACATCCACATTTTTTCTGTGTCCAGTTAAAAGGCAGGTCATGGGCATCGTCAGGTTCGCTAGTGCAGGTGGCACTGGCGGCTGTGGCCGTTGTTGAATCCTCTTCAGGCTACGCATCGGCAGGCCTCTCCCTCGGTGTGGAGCTGTCAAACTCGACCCTAACGCTGCTTACATTCGGCCAATTAAAAGTTGTTCCGTTCACGTTGTCATTTTTAGACAAAGCTTCTTTGCTTGTGAATCCAAAAGCTGCGAGGCTTGGTTGTTTTCGTTTCGCCATATTTTTTATTACAAATCAATATGAACATTTCAAATACCGCGCCGGCATCGCCACCGTAAACCATAACAACGTAAGCGTAAAGAATGCAGCGCGGCCACATACAGATGGCAATACCGAGAAATATTCACAAATATAAAACAAATATTCAGAAACTTTAATGAACAATGACTATTATTTATTTCAAGAACTTTTATTTACAGAAACTCAACATTTCTAATCTGTGTGACACAAATATGCACAATTTGTTTGGCTCCCCCTGGCTCCCCCCCATTTCGAACAGTGCTTACAGTACACAGTTGATCCTGAGTCCTGTCAGTTAAAGTGTTTCATAGTTAGCTTAGCTAAGCATCAACCTAAAACTGAAATATATGGATGTTATGTGACAGTATTTCCGAGAAAAAGTCAACTAAAATGGTGGCATAGTTGCCACCGCTTTACGTGTCGACAGCATGTTTGAACGTATTTGCAGCAATAAATGTGGCCGTTTGGTCACTGACGTTGCCATAACAACACCTGAATTTAAATGTGCAACCTCTTTTTGTGACAGATTTTTGCATGAATGATATTCCTATTGACAGCTAGTTTATATGTGAACATTATGAGACGGACAGCCAGAGAGAATAAATGAAAAACAGTTATGAAATACTATGACAGTAAAACAAGAATACAGTTTAAAAGGTGAGTGATTTGTAAAATATAAGAAAAAGAAAATCTGTTTACGGTTCTGTTTCATATGGGTGTTGAGAGATGTATCCATAGATCTTTTAATTTTGCTCTCAAAGTGCACCAGATTGATGCTTTTAACTTCAATATTTAAAACAAAATCTTCCCGGGGGAGCATGCCCACGGGCCCCCTAGAGGTGAAGTCCGCCCCCCACTTATAAAAAAAATAGCACTTTACCCCTGCTTACACCTATATGCCGTGAGCTGATTATCGAGCCTTCATTGTAAGAGTCCCGGGTGTAGCCTACTGTGTATGTGCGTGTGGGGAGTGTTGCAGTAGAAAATTCCACTGTAGCGCCGCGGCCGCCGCCACTGAGACACTAAGCCCCGAATGTTTCCAGGTCCAGGCGACGCCCCTGCTGAAGCCTTCCGAGTAAATCGCCAGAACGCTGACACCTTCTCATCACTCCACCGCTCCCATGTTTTCTTTTGTGTTGCCATAAGTTAGTCTCTCTCCGTTGGTGCGCGGGGCTAATGCTAATAATGCTAATACCAGCAAGTACAATGGCGGCTTCACAACACTTTTCTGAGTTTTACGGGGCATGGTTTGCAATCCGCCCAGCCAATCCGAGATGGGAAACTTTTTCTCCCTTGAAAGTACCTGCTCTCTAGGGACTAAAAAGGGGTTGAAAAGGTTCTCATGAACTAAGTTCTAGTTCCGGATTTTTTTGGTGTGAACGCAACATTTCAAGAACTATCGGAACTATACTGGGAAAAGTACTGAAAAGGTGTGAAAGTGCCTATTGGCGTTAGCAACCAGAAAATGACGCCAGTAATGACAAACAGATGAGAATGCTGCGTGGGGTCTGGGTGCCATGTTGGCGGGACGTTGCGAGGCTCGCTGCTGCGAGGAGCGGACAGTGTGAGCTGGCTTACTGGTGTGGTTTCCTGGTTGCTGCGTGGGGTTGGCGAGATAAAAGTATCCAAGGAATACACAATAGAATATATGAAAAATCTCTACAAAAGACCAATACACTACAAAAACAGAAACGTATTGACATAGGTAATATGCGTATCCTGTAGCCATAGAACATGTTGCGAAACACAATAGCCAGCATGTGTAGTTCTGGGGGGGGCGTTCGAGTCCAGTTTTGGATAGTCTGTCGTGGTTTCGTTCCATTTCAAAGAGCTTTGACGCTCGGCGTAACCTTGGCGCACTGCCACTCCAACATCCAATCCCAGAGCTTGAAGATTAATCACGGGGTTTGTCAACGGGACTGTAGTCCCAAATGATAGCTGGGGATTATGGGTAGTGTAGTGTCTTCGGCCATCCTAAACTCTGAATTTTTTTTCGGCTATCATATCGCATTAACACCATATCCCAATGTGCATTGCGGCTAAAACATCCAATCAACGAGCTTCAAGCTGAGGATCTTGGTTAATCAGTTCAGTGGGTTTGTGTATCGCAATGATGCTCGAAATGTTCCTTATAGGCCTACGTCTGTTTGAGACTTTGCATCTATCGTGCTGACTCACTGACTGCACCGATTTGATTGGCTGAGTAGCGTCGCCTCCTTAAAACATTAAACAATATGTGTTAGGAACTTGGTTACACAAGGATAAGGACTCAAATGCACAACCCGGGAGACAGAGATAAAGTATAAGTAATATACTTTTATTTGCCAAAAGGATATACAAAAAGAAAACACTCTTTGCAAGGTGACAAAAATAAAGAGTTTCAATAAGGCTCAACAAAAAACGCTCACAACCTGAGGAACAAAACTTACTAAAAGTTTTCAGGAGCATGAATCAGGCATGTGTCAAGAGAATCAAAAACTGATGAGCAGAGTTCTGACATGAGGACAGGACAAGACAAACTGACACTGAACACTGGGGAATTTAAACACTCAACAACAAGACAAAGGTGAAAACAATCAGGGGCGGGGCTGACGCTGATGAGGGCGGGAGAACACATAAGGAAAGGGAGTCAAGGAACCTGAAATGAGACGTGACAAAACCAAACGGGAAGTGAAAAACAATACAACATGAAACATGACTGACTAACACTTTTGACGGTGCACAACAGTACCCCCCCCTCTAGGGCCGACTCCTGACGGCCCAGGCCGATCATAAAAATCCTGAATCAGGGTTTTGTCCACAATGAATCTCGCAGGAACCCAGCACCTTTCCTCGAGACCATAACCCACCCAATCCACCAGGAATTGCTTGCCTCGACCCCTATTGCGGACCTCCAGCAACTTGCGGACCTTGTACGTTAGGCCACCTTCGAAAAACTGGGGTGGTGGAGGGGGCTTGGAGGCGGGAATAAGTGTGCTCTCATAAACTGGCTTTATCTTGCTGACGTGGAATGTAAGATGTACCCCCATGGATCTGGGAAGTCTTAGGCGCACAGACACAGGATTGATGACTTTCGACACCGGAAAAGGCCCCACAAACCTTGGAGCCAACTTCTTGGAAGCCACCTGAAGTGGTAGGTCCTTGGTGGAAAGCCACACCTTTTGACCCGGTTTGTAGATGGGAGCGGCCCTGCGGTGGACGTCTGCTACAGCCTTCATCCGAGTCGAACTTCTGAGAAGAGATTGGCGAGCTCCAGCCCAAACTCGGCAACAGCGTCTAATCAAGGCATGAGCCGATGGTACCGTAACTTCCCCTTCGTTGGTTGAGAACAGCGGAGGTTGATAACCATTGGCACAATGGAAAGGAGAGAGACCTGTGGCCGCCGTGGGAAGAGTATTGTGAGCAAACTCAACCCAAGTGAGGTGGTCGCTGCAGTTGGTCTGGTTCTGGAAAACGAGACAGCGTAGTGTAGTCTCCAGTTCCTGATTCAGGCGCTCCGACTGTCCATTCGATTGAGGGTGGTAACCTGAAGACAAGCTGACAGTAGCGCCTATGAGTCTGCAAAACTCCTTCCAGAAGGCTGAAATGAATTGTGGACCCCTGTCGGAAACAATATCATTTGGGAATCCGTGGATCCTGAATATATGGATCATCATGACCTCTGCGGTACCCTTGGCAGAGGGGATCTTGGTTAGCGGAATGAAATGAACCATCTTGGAGAACCGGTCCACCACTGTCAGGACCGTAGTTTTGCCTCTGGACGAGGGGAGACCTGTCACAAAGTCCATAGATATGTGTGACCAGGGACATTGAGGAATCGGCAGCAGTTGGAGCAAACCCAACCGGACAAGCCGCTACGTACTCCTGCACATCCTTCTTCATGGCTGGCCACCAGAAACACTGCTTAATCCTCTGTTACCGTCGGGCTGTAGCTACCTGAATTCCCCGAGGATAACTGGTCGAGGAGGAGGAATAGCGATTGTTTATGAGTCAAACTTTTATTGTAAACAGTTGCCGGCCTCGTTCTCTAGTTTTGAACTGAACTCATTTGAGTTGGGCCGCACTGATCCGGTCCTGTGTGCAGTGATTTACCGTCCCCCAAAGTACAACAAGGACTTTATTAACGATTTTTCCGATTTCCTGACCGGCATTATGCATACATATGACCGGGTTCTTATCCTGGGGGATTTAAACATACATGTTTGCTGTCCTAACAAACCGTTGGCTCGAGACTTTTTAAATCTTATTGATGCCTTTAATCTTGTTCAATCGATTTCTGGCCCCACGCACGAACACGGGCATACTCTTGATCTTGTCCTGTCTTATGGTCTATCAATATGTAATGTTGAGATATGCGACCCAATCTTCTCCGATCACATGCCTGTTCTATTTGATGTCACTATCCCTTGTGTTGTTGGTAAACAGTGTCCACAGTCTGCTCATTTTCGTCGCATGCTTAAACCCTCCACCGCTGTTCAGTTTTCTGCTGCCTTCAAAAATGTTGTGGATGACCGAGCATATCCTGTTACTGGTGATACAGAGGAGTTACTTTCTTTCTTTAACTCCTCTTGTCAAGACATCCTTGATACTATTGCTCCACTAAAAGCTGTTCGCCCTAAAGTTAAGTCTGAACCATGGTTAAATGAGTCCACTCGTACTGCCAGACAGGAGTGCAGAAGGGCTGAACGCAAATGGAAAAAAGACAGGCTGCATGTGTCTTATGATATCTTAAAGGGCTCCTGGCGTAGCTATCAGAAAGTTGTTAAAGCGGAAAAAACGCAGTATTTTTCAGATGTTATACGTAATAACTGTCATAAACCTCGTGTTCTTTTTAGCACTATAAACTGTATACTAAATGTCCCACAATCCAACAACTTAGTAACCTCCACTGAAACCTGTGAGGCGTTTCTTCAGTTTTTTATTGACAAGGTCGCCGTCATCAGAGCAAACATCTCACTTCCTTCCCATGATCCATCTGTCATGGACACTTGCTCAGCTGCTATGGATCAGTTTGAGCTTGTGTCACTTCCTGCTCTAATAGAAATTGTTGCTCAATTGAAACCCTCAGGTTCTCCCAGCGATGTTGTCCCTGCGCGATTTTTCAAAGAAATCTGGGACATTGTTGGACTTAACGTTCTTAATATAATTAACAGCAGCCTGACTACAGGAATAGTACCAAAGTACCTAAAACATGCTGTGGTCCAGCCTTTGATTAAAAAACCAAACCTGGACACCTCTGTTTTTGACAATTTTCGACCTATCTCTAAACTTCCTTTTATGTCCAAAATTTTAGAAAAAGTCGTACTGAAGCAGTTGCAGTCTTTCTTAAATGTGCATGGCATTCTTGAGGTATTCCAGTCTGGGTTTAAACCCCTCCACAGCACTGAATCTGCTCTTTTAAAAGTTTTTAATGACCTGTTTTTAGCTACTGACTCTGGGAACAGTGCTGTTCTTATACTTTTAGACCTGACAGCTGCCTTTGATACTGTAGATCACAGTATTCTCATTTCTCGCCTGCAACATTTTGTGGGAATCAGTGGTACTGCTCTAGACTGGTTTAAGTCGTATCTGTCTGAAAGAAGTTTTAATGTAAATCTTAATGAATTTACTTCCTCCTCTGCTCCTCTCCCATACGGGGTACCCCAAGGCTCCATTCTTGGGCCGATTTTATTTTCCCTGTACCTGCTCCCCCTGGGCGCTATCATTAAAAAATATGGTGTCTCATTTCATTTTTATGCAGATGACTCGCAAATCTACATGCCCCTGAAAATAAATGACCCAAACCCTCAGCAACGTCTGTCTGACTGTCTGCAGGACATCAGAGACTGGATGGCCTTGAACTTTTTAAAATTCAATGAAAAAAAGACAGAGGTCATAATATTTGGACCCAGTGGTGGCCCCGATGCCCCGTCTGTGCTGGATTCTCTTGTCCCATATCTCTTATATCCATTGCCGCTCTCTCTGGCCTTGAGATCGAATACAGTCTTCCCTTGGGAATGGGAGCCCCCAGTAGGAGATTAATGGGGCAATCAAAAGGTCGGTGAGGAGGTAGCGACATGGCTTTTGATTTGTTAAAGGCTTCCTTTAGATCGTGATAACATAAAGGTACTTTCTGTAAGTCAGGATAGTCTGGGTGATCTATGACAATCCTACTAGGGTCTGTTGGTGCCTTAACAGAGCGTGAATGTTTACACCTGTTAATGCAATCCTCTCCCCACTCCTTAATTTTTCCTGAGCGGCAGTCAATGTGTGGGTTGTGGATTTTTAACCACGGAAAACCCAAAATAATCGGATGCTGAGCAGATTCAAAAAAGTGAAACTGCATAACTTCAGTGTGGTCATTATTTACAGTAATCTGGATAAGTTCTGTGCAGTGGGTTACTGTAAACAACAAACGTCCGTCTAAAGCACTGGCGTTAATGGGGGAAGATAGAGGAACAGTCTTTATACAAAGCTGTTTGACTATGCGCCAATCCATAAGACTTTCGTCCGCTCCTGAGTCTATTAGCACCCCTTGGTCAATGACCTGATCATTAATAAAAATGTTTACCTTGGTAACTGGTCGAGGAGGAAGGTCTGTGGGAAGCTTGCTCACCAGCGCCCTCCTCTTGGCTGGTAAGCTTGATCTTTTCCCGGACATGACGCGAGTTGGTGACCCGGCTGGCCACAGTAGAAACAACACCTTTCTCGTAGCCGGCGCTGTCTCTCCTCCACGGAAAGCCTGGTCCTTCCCAACTTCATGGGTTCATCTGCAACAGGCGGAGGTGCTGTCCTCCAACGGACCGAATCCGCTGGCTGGAAAACCTCCTCTGGTGGAAAGGCTCGTTGAGAAAAGCCCTGGAAACTGGGATGTCCGTCACGGCTGCGTCGACGTTCTCTCTCTCTTTCCCGAAGACGGTTGTCGATCCGGATGGAAACGGCGATGAGAGACTCCAGGTCCCGTGATACCTCCAGAGGAGCCAGCTGGTCCTTGATTGGATCTGATAACCCAGTCAGAAAAGCGTCGCGAAGAGCCGGAACATTCCACCCGCTGTCCGCTGCTGCCGTGCGAAACTCGATAGCATAATCCACCACCTGGCGATTATGCTGGCGCATCTGAAGTAGTCTTCGGCTGGCATAGTGTCTGTGAAGTCGGGTAATGAGTAACATAGTTCAGTGTCTCTGGACCATTCTGCAGTAGCCCAGGCTGCAGTTCTTCCCGTTAAATGGGACACAATGAACGCCACTTTATCATGGTCTGATGAAAAAGCTCCTGGGGTGTGTTGGAAATGCAGGTCGCACTGCACCAGGAAAGCTCTGCAATTTATGGAATCACCGGAAAACCTCTCCGGGAGAGCCAGCCGTAGTGAGGAAGACACAGCCTGGCTTGGATTGACAGTGTCAACAGGATCCGCGACATGCAGGCGGTCAGCTGTGACTGACGTCATCGGCGGAACAGTCTGAAGGTGAGTGATGAACTGCTGCATCTGATCCGTCAGCTGTCGTATCTGTGCAGAGACGGAAACTTGGAGTTCGGCCTGGTTTCCTACCAGTGCCTGCACTCCTTGGCTGATTAATCCCAGCTGTTCCTCGTGATGAAAAATCCTCGCGCCTTGGGTTGACAGGGCGGCGTGAAGAGCTTTTGGGTCGGCTGAGTCCATTGTGGTCAGTTCGTTCTGTTAGGAACTTGGTTACACAAGGATAAGGACTCAAATGCACAACCCGGGAGACAGAGATAAAGTATAAGTAATATACTTTTATTTGCCAAAAGGATATACAAAAAGAAAAAACACTCTTTGCGAGGTGACAAAAATAAAGAGTTTCTATAAGGCTCAACAAAAAACGCTCACAACGTGAGGAACAAAACTTACAAAAAGTTTTCAGGAGCATGAATCAGGCATGTGTCAAGAGAATCAAAAACTGATGAGCAGAGTTCTGACATGAGGACAGGACAAGACGAACTGACACTGAACACTGGGAGACTGGGGAATTTAAACACTCAACAACAAGACACAGGTGAAAACAATCAGGGGCGGGGCTGACGCTGACGAGGGCGGGAGAACACATAAGGAAAGGGAGTCAAGGAACCTGAAATGAGACGTGACAAAAACAAAACAGGAAGTGAAAAACAATACAACATAAACATGAAACATGACTGACTAACACATTTGACGGTGCACAACAATAACCTTTTTAAACCTTTTTATCTTTATGTTTTAAACATATTGTATAAAACTCCCCCCCTACTTGGACTATTCCTTGCACCCCTCTAGAATGGTCTCAACCATATTGCATCAGTAACGTGCACTTGTTGTTATAACAAGATCGCAAGGACAGTGGTAGTGTTGTGGAACATGCGTGTCCGTGCACGAAAATATACCACACACACCCAATTACAATTGCATGTTCAATTCACTACCCTGGAAGTTAATAAAGTTGGAACAGCCTGTGGACAGCCATTCTTCCTTGCATGTCAGTCGCTGACACCTTCTTACAGAGGACAGGCAAATCTAGCTGCAGCACGACCAGTATATTTTCGCACGCCGTGTTCTCAACACATATTTTTTAGACATTTTCAACATCGTGGATAAATCCTTATGCTCCCGGCAACACACTGAACGTCAACTTTGCCTCCTCATTACACTCACCCCTACTTTAGTGGGAACAATGAGTCTGCGTCTTTGATGCACACAGGAATAAATGCAGATCATCCTCTGGCTGCAGCCTTGACCGGCTACAAATGACACGACTTCACACATTGGAAATGCGTGCAATAGATACGCAGAAGTCCGATTTTGCGTGCATATGATACGCCCAACCCGGTATCACGGCAAGACGTGAACATGTGACGATTTACCATGCTGGGAGACGTGAAGATGTCACGATTTCGTCCCTTCAAACATGAAATTTGGAAATTTGGAGCAACCTCAGTTAGCCATTCTTTCAACACACAAGATATGAATAGATTTCACGTGATTCCCAGCTTATCTGAATTCCCAATATCACTATTCTAATCAATGACAATCAGCATAACAATCAACTGACTTCTCCCCACTCCTTTTTGGATGTGTAATTAGGTAGATCATTTGTTTGTATATCATTTGTAAGTCAATAATATTTTAGTTTTTTCAATTTGATACTGCTTAAAGGTGGGGTAGGTAAGTTTGAGAAACCGGCTCGAGATACACTTTTTGTTATATTCCATGGAATGCTCTTAACATCCCGATAGCAATGAATATCTTAAAGGTGACCTATCATGCAAAATGCACTTTTGTACGTCTTTTATACATGAATATGTGTCCCCGGTGTTCCAGGGAACTCACCAAGTGTCAGAAAACACAACCCTCTCTATTTCCCTCCATACCCAAATCTCTTAAAAAGGGGCTGCAACGGATCTGATACAGACTGATCCAGATTTGAACACTTCTATGACGTCACAGAAGTGGCGCTACGGCTATTGGGCCAACTCCACCAATCAGGAGGAGACAGCCACGGACATTGCCGTTCGAAACATAGATATATATAGTTCGAAAGCGCTGGAGACGCTGTAGTACATATGCCAGGCCTGTAGATTCTCACAGAATCAGCCCATGAAAAGACAGTGTTAAATTGAGCGAAATGAGGAATGGCTAAAATGCATGATCTGTTTGGTATTTTGAAAAATAAAAAGTATAAATATGCCTTACATATGGTCCGACACTATATTATTCAAATATAGCATGATAGGTCCACTTTAAAGAGCCTGTGACACGAGTTTCCCCCATCATCCAAACTCATCAATTTGAGTAAATATTGTCCCCTTGAAAACCGTTACTGAACTGATTTTGGATATTTGTACTTTGATAACCATTAATCTGCCCTTCAATGTTGACAATTTTCTGGATCTTCTCGGGGATTCTTCAAGTCCCGCCAAATTATGTGTGACGTCATTGCGGGCACAGCGCTCCAGCTGCACCGTTCAGGATCCCAGCATCTGCATGTAAACGCATGATGGCGCACACAGCAGCAAGCTCAGACAGCGATGACAGTTTAATTTTGAACGTGTCTGAGAGCTCATATGAGGCTGAAGGATCGGTTTATGTTGTATCTGTTAGAAGTTTAGGAATTAGGTGCGTCAATATGGGCGATCATATGGTCATGTAGCCAGTGGTGGAATGGGACTAAAAATCATCCCGGGACTCTCGACCGGCCCACTTCGGTACCGCTAGTAAATTGTCAACGGGGAGAGTGGGGGATGACGTGCTAGTGACTTATCCGACCGGCCCACTTCGGTACCGGCCCATCGGGATTCGTCCCGATGGCCAGTCCGCCACTGCACCCAGCCCACGTAAACTGTCAACGGGGGGAGCCTCGCTGCAGGGAAACGGTGGACCTAGTGTCCCGATCGGAGTGGGAATAATAATAATAATCCGTGCATTTTATCCATTAATTTCCCTAACATTGTGGTAAAAAAACACACGTTTAATCCATGTTGGTGCACTACAACTACAAAAAGCATCGGTTTGTTTTCTCATCAGGAAATGCAGACCGGCTCAAACAAACGATTTTTAATCATCATCCTCACGATCATTTAATGTATCATATGTTCGCCGAATTGACATGAAAGCACTAATAAATGTAGTTTCATCCACTTGAGTTTACAACTACAAAAATAATTGATTTGTATTTATATCACATCCTACGGGAGGAAATTCAGCAGCTCTCACTACCGATTTTTAATCCTAATTTAATCATCATCTTCACCACGATCATTTATGTTTATGTTCGCCGAATTGACATGAAAGCACTGACAAATATGAATATACTGTAGTCAACTTCATTAAAACGTTATTAACGTGCCTAAACTCAGTAATTCACAATTTCTACGCATGACAACACACTTTGTCCGTGTTTGGCTCTCTCGCCGCACAGTGAAGCGTTCCCGCATTGACGTCACTTCCGGCTTCCCCCAAAACTTCAAAATGAGTCGAAGGAATTTCCCCACAATGTTTGAAATTATTGATATTTATCGGAACGGTATCGCACCTTCTTTTTTAAACTGACGGTTCGAGATGACTAGTAGCCCAATATTTCATTGCACAACAGTTGTTGGGATGCTGTCACAGGCTCTTTAAGTGCTTTGACAAAAAATCCATAAAAAAATGTCATCTGTGGAAGCCGTAATACTGTAAAAAGCAGGACCAATCATTTTAGCCGGCCCGGCTAAAATAACTGGATGGCCTACCTGCCTGTCAGCCTTCCATCTGTGCCCAAACTCATCTCATGCCCTCATTGGTCATGTGCGCGTTCGTGTGTGTTGGAGGAGGGGCTCTGTAAGGAAGTGGCAGATTTGTTCCGGCTGTGTATTTTCTAATTCTAGCGCACTCGAGCTGGTTTCTCCAAAATTACCTACCCCACCTTTAAGTTTGTAAAGTGCATAATTCTCTTCTCTTTGTTTTATTCTCATCTAAACACAGAGGGATTATAGCTCATATATGAGACTTCAAAGGTCTTTTATTTTGAAATGTCAGAATGTCCTGATTTTTTCTGAGTGAGTAGATGGGGTGTCCTGCTATCACCCTGGAGTGAGATGATTCTTTGATACTGGACAGTTTTTGTTTTATTCTCATCTAAACACAGAGGGATGATAGCTCATATATGAGACTTCAAAGGTCTTTTATTTTGAAACTGTACATCAGAATGTCCTGCTTTTATTTTGAAGGCAGTGTTTCCAGGACTCTACCGTAATTAGACCCTCCAGAAAAACACGATTCTGCGATCGCAGAATGTACCGCATAATCAGCAAAAGGCCGCATATTTATCAAAAGGCCGCATAATCTCCGCATTTTTCCACACAAAGTTGAGAAAAAAAAGTTAACTCTTGAAGTGATGATGATGAGTGAACGTGTGGAGCTCACACGAGAGAGAAAACACCCAGATGAAAAAATCTAATCCATCTCATTTACCGATGAACATTTCTGCCCGGACATCGCGGTATACCCTTTATATATACAGTCTATGGCTGTTACACATGAGAAGGCAATGAATCCAACTGCAGATGGAGAACACAAAGGACATGAATGAATAAAGATTTTACATTATTTACAGGCACTGGGACACGGGTAACATAATAATGATCATTGTGATAATCATAAAATACTTCTTGGAACTACAGTTCCCATAATGCTTTGGGAGGTGTATGAAGGACTAAAATGTTGCCATGCTAGATTGTACATTTACATTTGTATTATTAATCTTGAATGTGCAGAGTTACATGTATCCAAAGTTATCAAAACAATTTACTACAGTAAAAAATAGCTAAAATATAAAGTAGTAGAAAATAAAATCACTTGAGTAAAGTATCTAAGAACAGTACTTGAGTAGATATACTTACTTACTTTCCAACTCTGTATTGAAATGCATTTGGCTCTCAAGGCCACCATAGATGAGTCAAAGAAATCACAGATAAGTCAAAGTGTTTATTGTTGTGTTTATTGTTGTTTTTATTGAAGTCAGGAATAGTGATGACCTGGAACTTGAGGTAGAATCCCCCCTAACTGCAGTCCATGACTAAAATTAGGTTACCATAAAGATTTGCAATCTTTGTAGGAGAAGTAAAGAAACCACCTGTAGCAGCAGACAGACGTCTCTGAGGTTTGGGGGAGCTCGGAGCAGAGAGCCACCCCCCCCCCCCCCCCCACTAACACCGGTGCTGTGATGAGTTCAGCTTTTTACTTCCTGAACTGGGTGACGGGAGACGGGATTTTGATGTCCTGTCCCTTCTCCATCTTCTTCTCACATTCAATCAGGTAGTTGACGCCATCCACCAACATCTGGACAAGCTCCACCTAAAAACACACAGCAAAGTTCATTTCCACAACAAAATATTGGTTCTATATATTTTTTTAATGCAATATGATTTACTGTTCCTGACCTCAGATTTGCCCAGACGGTCGTTGTTGGAAATGTCAAAGGTGTCTCCAGTGGCAGCTGTGTCCACTCCACCTGTGCCTCTCTTCTGCAGCCGCAGGTTGTCGAGGATCTTGGAGAAACGTGTGTCCTGCAGAATAATTTCGGTCATAACTACAGTAAAATGCCACTTAATTTCAAGACCACAGATGCAACATTCAATTTGTATTGATCTGTGAAAGCTGTGGCATAAGTGAAGGTTGGAAGTTAATCATTGATCTTGCAGAAACAAGAATTGGACAAATCAATCCCACCACAAGATCCCATCTGCATTTCTTCTGAAAAAATCTGTTATTATACACAAGAACATGGAGTGTGTGTGTGTGTGTGTGTGTGGGGGGGGCGTGTGTGTGTGTGCATGCGTGTGTGTGCGTGCGTGTGTGTGTGTGTGTGTGTGTGTGTGTGTTAGGGTAATACCTTGCTGAGATTTGGCAGGCGCACGTGCACGCCAGCCCTGAGTCCAGTGCCCAGGTTGGAGGGACATGTGAGGATGTATCCCAGACGCTCGTTCCACATGAACTCCCAGCCTCTCTCCTGGATCAGCTGTTCCACCTATGAGACATCCCATAATAAGAGTTGAGTTATACTGTTGCTGTATGGTGACACCCTAGATTTTTGGAAATATATTTCGCTTCTTTACTTAATAAATATATATTTCCCTATAATCTTATCACGCAATTACACTCACTACATTCCTGTTAACATTACAGTTCCTTCAATTTCCAATTACAAATACAAACATAGTTTATTATACTATATGTATCTTTCATTTTATCCTTAGATTTTAACTTCTGCACTATGTTATGTATCTTCTTATTGCTTGCATCTTTTTTTACAAACAAATGAATTAGCATTGTTTCGACAGGGCCTCAGCTCTATTATTTTTATTAGCTGAAACTAATGGGAATATCATTAGTTTTACAGTATTTGGTTAAAAAAAACTATTATTTGACAAGTTAAACCGTTGACTTAATGATGATAATATCCAATATGTGTCTAAATATTTTACTATAAACTAAAAATCTTAACCTTATACTAGAGGTGTAGGATTCATCCATGTGTACACACTTTCATAGCAACCCCTCCAAAAGTTGTTTAGACTTTTCTGTTAGACCATAATTCTGGGCAGACAAACCCCACCATCCCTAAAGTAAGATGGCTGCTTCGTTGCTACATCATGTCTGTGTTTGTTTCACAGGCTGCACTCTACCTGTTTGAGTCCTCTGCAGAATCTCTCAAACACTCTCTTCATGTTGCCTCCCTTCTCCATGGAGATGACTCTGGTGTGGTCCTCCTCATTCACCCAGATCAGGAAGGTCTTCTCATTGTTGTGCCTGAAGAGAAACAGCTAAAGAGTCTCACTAAAGGGCTCAAGGTAGAACACTCCTTTCATTACAGGAGACGACTCATGGTCATAAAGGACCTGATTATAAAGAACATTTTATAATCATGCTGCCTGTCTGCATTAATATGTGAGAGACATGCATTTATAGCAGCATAATAAATATAAAACACAAAAACGATGTCCTGTTGGCAGGGACGTGCACAGACATTTGGAGGGGCTATTGCTCTAAACTGGAAAAAGGGCCTCCCCCCGAAAAAAAACATAAGACCTTTTTTTAATGTAAAAGAAACCAAATGATTATTACATCAACTAAATTGAACAGTAATTCACATCTCATAACAAAATAAGCAAAGGCGACTACTTGTATTCGGTGACTTAATTTCAAAAATGAAAATCAGGGACATTTTTTGTTTTGCGGTCCATATCTCATTAAAATATCTAATGTTAGTAACTATTAAAGACAAAATGGGGACAATTCTGTTCTAATGTAGTTTGACCATTGTAACTGCTGTGCAGTCCAGACATACTGATAAAATAGGGCCTCTAACCAGGGGTTAAATTGGGCCGGGGCAGTCCGGGGCTCAGCCCCGGCACATAGGACGATGCTCTGACGTCATCACCCTCGCTCATTTGTCATTTGTTTAAGCCATAATGTCAAAACATCTCTCGTTCTTAATATAGACTTTATTTAGGGTCGATATGTGTTGACTTTAAAATTTAAAATAGCAGATCTCTGTGACAGGATATCGTTTTTCCGCTTAGTGAACGTGTGTCTCTGCTCCGATCAGGAGCTGCAGCACCGTGGCTCCTTCGTGCAGAGAGTCTGCAGCGGTGTGTGTGTGTGTGCAGAGAGTCTGCAGTGGTACCGCCAAACCCCCGACCCGTCTTGTAACACGGAGCCCGTTTCCTACACCATCAGGGCGGGTTCTAACCAATTTGCTGCCCTAGGTGAGATTTTAGCTGGCGCCCCCCCCTGCCAGAAAATCGTTCAGTAGAACAAATAAAAGTATCCAAGGAATACACAATAGAATATATAAAAAATAAATGAAAAATCTCTACAAAAGACCAATGCACCACAAAAACAGAAACGTATTGACATAGGTCATATACATCAAAAAGGCTTCAAATGTATTCAGTATTATATGAACATGTTTTAATTGGGGGGAGGACATCACATCCTCTAGGGGGGTCCGGGGGTATGCCCCCCCGGGAAGAAATGTTTGAACATTTAAAGTAAAATGCTTCAATCTGGTGCACTTAGAGCACACATTACTAGAGACCTGACCTAGGGGGTACAACTCTAAACACCCATATGAAAAAGATTGGTTTACATTTTAATAATCAAATAAGTATGTGAACATAACCAATAACCTACCATAGCCAATAGCAAATAAATGCAACTTATTTTATTTTTGTTGTTCATTCATATCTTATTTTACCTAGTTAACGTTTATTTATGCATATTTTTGTATCTCTCAAGTTTTAAACGATATTTTTGGTTTTCTGTCCTATAGTATACATTGAAATGATTTCAAACCTGTTTACCCCAATAATTATATTATTATGTGCCTTGGAAATATTTGTTTACATAAATTGCATTTATCTCTCTCGCTCGATCCCACACCCACTTTGGCTGTGAGCTGCGGACGCCTGATAAGCCAACACCCCCCACTTTCATCACTTACAGCGCCCATCGTACAGGGCAAATGAAAAGTGTAACCCGGGGTGAAAAGGGTGTCAAAATGTTTTTTTCCCTCCCAGAGCTGCCAGCGCAGCGCCCCCCCACCCCCCCCACCAGATCTGGCGCCCTAGGCGACCGCCTATGTCGCCTATGCCAAGAAGCGGCCCTGTACACCATGCTAAATATGTCTGCATAAAGCTGAGTTATGATCGGTCATAATAACACAGAATTTATTGTGACATTTGGTGGCTTCAATGTCTGCATTTGATACAGATAATGGAGCAGTTGCTTTAGGGCCACAGTGTAGGCCTATATCCCTTAAGGTCAAATAATGAGATCCTGTTGGTATATTTGTCCAGCAACATGCATCAAAAGCAGGGCAATATCTTAATACTTATTGAGCGTCACAGCATTTAACTGCTGAGATGTTTTAGGTTGTGTAAAACCTTTTTACTTTTCACACGTTCAGAAAAAAAGGCCTGTTTTTAGATTAGCTGTTATACATTTTCCTGCTGATCCGAGATCTTTTTTAATTGTTTATTTAGCTTAAGAAGTTTGAGTTTTCTCGACCCATTAAGGAACACTTCTATTAATCACAAACATTCACATTTGAAGAACCAAAACAGGAGATACATGGTTTTCATTGAACAGGAAGTGGATAAAGAATTGTATATCTAAAGGTAACAAAGCTGCCAGTATAAGAAGGTGTACTAAGTGACTTTCCAACACCAAGTTTATCACTGCATGGGTCAGGAGGTGGGGGTCTCTAGAGTCACACAGCAGACATGCAGGAGAGCTGAATAAACCCTACCAGATGCCCCTGGCGTCAGGCCAGTCTCTGGCCATAAAGGCACATGTCAACAGAGGAGAGACAGGCTTGTCAAACAGGAAGTGGTCCTGAAGGTGGGAAAGGTGGGTAAAGGGAGGTAGAAAACAGAGGGAGGAGGACGTTAAAGTGAATTACTTCTAAAACTAACTGTGTTCCAGAGGAGAGAATAGAATAAGGGTTAGGGAGGACTTCTCAGACATAGAGGGTGAGGCTCGATGCATTGCAAAGCATTTCCTCTCATTACTGGCAGCACTAACAGCATTGGGATGGGAGTTCTTACCAGATTCCCCTGGAAGAGAGCTAGTCTAAGATGACTAGATGATATATTTTCAGGGTCATTTTGTTAGACTTAAAGTGATAGTTTTACATTTTAGAAAAAGATAAGTTAGAAGAACAGTACAATTACTGTGCTAGATGTGGAGTAGATATGAAGCTGGAGCCTGCAGATATCTAGCTTAGCTTAGCATAAAGACTGGAAACACAGGGTAACCTTTTTAATTATTCAACTACTATCGCCTCTTCATGCTTGTAAAATCCTTAAAAATGATACTAATCAAGAGGGGGGAAAAGTTTGAACTTCTCACAAATGATGTCCACAGTATAAAACCAAGACTATACAAACTGTGATAAGTGGTCAGGTTTTCCTAAAGCATATTACCTAAAAAAGCTGCTCTGTGAATATAAAACTGGGACAATTCTTTAAATATTCAGAAGAAAATGATGACCAATTATGACTTTGGGTATTGTAATCACAATATGTGTATAGTTTCTGTGTCTAACAAAGATGAAACTCACGTCAATGAGCTGCTGCTGCTCCTTGTCTGTCAGGTCTTGCAGGCCGTAGTAGCGTCCGGCCAGGTCTCCCTTCAGGCCGGCCAGGGCCATCACCACCACCCGCTCCACCTCACGGCGCTCCGCCCTGGAGCCGGCGGGGGGGAGGCTCAGCCCGCGGATACTGCGCCCAGTGCGGACACGGGACGACAGGACGTATTTGTCATCAAACACGCCATTGGTTATCTGGAGGTTGGAGAAAGAGGCGAGAAAGAAAAATAGTTTTAATACATTAAAGAACAGCAGGTGGATGCAGGGATCATGCAGTGGTGTAAACACCTTGGAGGCGTCCAGGTCAGTGGGGTGAGTCATGGTGGTGGGGTCGTAGCCGTTGTGCCTGTCTTTGATGATGGGGTCAAAGAGTTCAGAGAACACCTGGAGGGAACAGAGGACAGAGTCAAGTGTCTTTTTTCTTCTTCAAACAATATAAAATTCTAGATTCAAAATCCAAAAATAACTTTGAACCTTTAATTCAAATCATGTTAAGTGTCCTTGATGAAGGTAAATACTCTTTTCAAGGAATATATCCGGTAAATCAAATATTGACATTTGTTTCAAATTGTAATCCAACAGAGGAGGTGAAGGGACTTCAATGTAGCCTTCCTTGAATGTTTAAAACAATAATATATTCGCACATATATACAAAGAAAACCACAACCACTATAAAGAAAGACAATAAAATATGAATAGTCATACCTTAAAAAAGTAATAAAATAATAATTAATCAAAGTTTCAAAACTAAGTGGTAATATAAAATTGATAAGTCAAATGTACCACAAAATCTATAATACCAAGTTGAGATCCATTACAATAAAACCATTACGTTTTTTCAGATGGTATTTTAATGGATATTGAAAGCCTTCAGCCTCAATGACCTCCATCTAAGCACTCGCTGCATGGCTAGCTGCTGCTCATTAAGCTCATTACTCAGCGAATTAGCATTTTTATCAACTCATATATTCTCTCATCTGGATTTGGTGCAGCTGGTCAGTCAGAGGACATGGTTAAAAGAAAGGTAATTACAATGTGACCTTTGACCTCTCATACCTCGTAGCTCTCCTCATCATCAGCCACACAGCCCACGGTCTTGATGAAAGGGTGTCCGGGGTTGTCCACTCCGGTTTGGATGCACTGGTCCAGGGTCCAGTTGTTGGGGGTGATCTTGTCCCTCAATCTGCCGTAAATGGCCGGAGTCAGAGCCTTGGCCATGCAGTTGTTGTGTTTCCTCAGGTCGGGGAAATCAGAGCTGCAGGAAACGAAGAAGTGGAAAGAAAGAAATTGTAGGGTAAAAACAAGCTGTACTCAGTCTATTAATGATCCTAAACGATGGTTACATCATGCTTTTTCAACAAGTTATGTTTCAAAATGCCCTGAAGAAATCTTTTGTGAAAATAATCTGCCTTAAACAAGAACAAGTGTCCACAATGAAGTCTGCATTTACCTGTTTTTTGCCATTTGGGGGAATAACAACTAGCTGTACTCACAACATCAACATATTATACCCTTCATAAGTTGATTATATATATATATATATATTTACACCCAGACATAGAGACACCCTGTCACCGATTGTGTTTGTTCAGTTGTTTCCAACTGATTAATGTCGGACAAATATGAACTCTTTTAGCTCCATTTTTGGTCCCTACCAACTCCTGAGGGAAATAGATGGTGCTCTAGCTGCTGAATGCTTAACAGAACTCAGGACAACTTTAGACTAAGGGTTTATTGTCTCTGTATCAACAACATTTTTTGCATTACATACATTCTTAGTTAATAAATTGAAACTTTACAATTGCAAATGAGACATCCTGTTTCGACCAGAAATGTACCACATTAAGAGAGAAAAATGCTTTAAAATGTTTACTTTGATACAAACATATATAGTCTATTTATAAGTAAAGGTAGTGTAACTAAATTTAAAACGATTTAAAAGCAATTAACAACAGTGTGTGTGTTTGTCATTACTCTGCTCATGTATCAATTACGATTTACGCAGTGGTGTTAAAGATGAGAAGGTGAGAGGGGGAACAGTTCTGTGAAAGAGCTGGAGGGAGGGAGTGAGTCAAAGGTAACATAGATGAAACTCGAGAGCGTCAGAGATCAGGGCAGATGATTCTGTGCCTTCTTGCTGAAGGTGTCTTGTTAAAGAGCTTTTCACTCTCCTCTCTCAGGGGACTCCGCCCCCTCATGCAGGATTAAAAAGTGGAGGCCAATCATAAGTTCAGGAACAAACCAATGAAGGGCCACCAACATGAGCTACACCGGCACAAACCGATCAAGTTGAGCTACGATTAAGCATGACCACAGAGGGTCCGATATCACCGTCCTGTCTGACCTTGATTTTTTCCACGTTTATTCACACACACACACACACACACACACACACACACACACACACACACACACACACACACACGTATAAATAAAGACGGCAACCGAATAACTAAGAAAAATGCAAATACCGTAAAAAAACCTGCATGTTGCACAGAATTTAGATGCAGAACAAATTGTTATTGCAGAGGACACTTAAACAAAAAGACATGTCCAACACATGACTTAATTAATGGCTCATGTCGTGAGGATGGCATCCCATCAGTATTGAAATGAAATGTAACATTCTGGTTGTAAAACATTAGATACCGCAGATATTTGCCAGTCCTCATTTCCCAACAAAATGTACAGATATAGACTTAACTCAAGAGTCAGACGATTGCATGGTCGTGTCTAAACGCTAACGTTGGGTTCAGGAACTTTAGTGAAATGGTTCAATTTAAGTCAGGTCATTGGGTAGCGTGTTAGAAAATGTGACAGTTTGAATCAAAGATGACCATCTAGATATGTTGGCAGGTTTTTTGCTTGTTTTGTAACTTTTGAGTCATTTGCAACTAGCAAGGTTTCTTTAGCACTGCTTGTATGCTTTTTTTGTTTGCACTTTTCAGTTGGGTATTCTATATTTGCAGTGCATTTCTGTGTTTGGTTGTTTAGCTTGTTGTCTAGTGGGGCATTGAGTCCTCAGTGCCAACCATATCTCCCTCTAATCACCATAAAAAATATTTGTAACAACATAATTCACTTTTTTTGCTTTTATTGTGTGTAAATATCTGTACATTAAACCGAGAAATGCATGGAAATATACAACAACAAAGTTTGAATTTAAAGTATACAGTAATGTAAGAAAGCAATACTAACGCAGCGAATATTTTGAAGATTCCTGACATCAGAAAATAGCCAAAATAAATGAATAAATCTAAAACTCAGTAAAAGTCAACAATAAGGATAACAGTAATCCCAAGGACACAAAGGACATCGTGCTATAATCATGCTATAAACAAGTTTAGAGTCTATTGACATTCATAAGAAATCCATTGTGCAAAGCTATAACTATTTTACTAAAACAGTCCACAAGGTTTAAAATATGAATATGATTTAAAGATCACATTGACATGGAATTATAAAAAGAAAATGGTACACATAAAATAAAATGTAACTGTAGGGGCTTTGTATCATGTAAGAAACCTTTCAGGCTGATACTGGTGACAAGAGCAGGAATGTGATTATTCAAAATCAGAAAGATTTGTGCACAAAATCACTATATTACAAAACTGAAGAAATATGATTTGACAGGTTTTGATTGTCAAACATATGAATAAATATGACATTTGCAGTACATTTGCAGATTTGGAATGTGTGTAAACTACAAAGAGTTTTGCTGTAACATGCAAATGCAATAAAGTGGCAACTGCAACAATATAAACCTTAACAGATGAGCAATGATAAGAAAATGCTCCGTCATCCCCTGTGAGCTCAACGTCACCAAGATACAGGCGAGACAGTACGTTTAAGATACACATATTTCAACTGTACTCCAGCTGTTTAGGAAACCACGTGGGACCCAGACATATGCAGAAAGCTGACCTACCAACCAGGTCAAGTGGAAATTCCCCAGAGCGGTGCACCTCGAGCCTCCAGGTTTACTGTGGGGATTTTGGTCTCTGGCAATTTAATTACTTATCATTTTGGTATACGCAATATTAAAGCTTAATATAAACTGACATGATACAGTGGGGGCCTTGATCTGAAATGAGCTCTCACTGTGATCAGATCTGGCCTGAGAGGCAAATATCACAGAGGTGGCCACAGTTGGTACTGCAGGTAGTGTGACACCCACAGAGACCCCCGGTAGTATTTTATCCCCACATGCAAGCTGCCTTAAAACACTATACTTTTGTGAGTTACAAATGATTCTTTGTACTCAATTATAGCTTTCTGCTAACTTTGTTGGTCTGTTGTTTGGTGCTGACTAGGTAGTGTACAGTGTGTGCATCAGAGAAATATTGCATTATTAATATTAACATATTGATAAGGGCAATTCTCAGCAAATACAAACTATATACTATATTAACAATGGTTTAATGACTGTGTAATGAAAGGGGTTATACCTCATTGTTTTGATTTTAGGCCTACATCCCGCAACTTCACAAATATGGTTGAGTCTTACAGCTCTCATAGCCCTTGCTTCTTGCAGGAGAGGGCAACTGTTTGTTAATCTCTATATAAAAAACACTGTGTAGCAAACACACACATTTAAAGAAAAGCTTGTTGGGAAAGTGAAGCTTTTTAACTGATATTCCTTTAAAGAGCTCGAAGTAAAAATTCATAATCATGTTTCCAGCTTGTTCTGCTGCCCCAAGTGGCCAAAGAAGGGACTGTTTGCTCCCAGTGAGCAACGTGTCTTTGAACACATCATCAAGTGACTTTGATGTATTCTGTGTAAATGCTGCACAAAATGATACCCGAGGACTGAGCAGATTAATCTGGCCATTATCATACAAATCATCTAAAAATCATCTAACAATGTTTATGTGCAAGACTACAGAGGCAGGTTGTTTAGTATTTACAATGTGATAGCAGCAACATGTTAATTTCTAGTGCCATGTTTAAGTAGTTAACGTGGTTGTTTCTACAGTCATAACAGTACGATTGTATGGCAGAGTTGTGTATGTTATACAGTTCATTCTGTTTACGAAATATACACATCAGATATTTACACAACAAGGCACATTTTCTCCCGAGTTTCCTTAGCACAATAACTCGGGGTGTTTTATGAAACGACCCCCGCCATTAAGAAAGAAACTCAAGTTGTGTTTAATTATAGTTAATATTGTAAAGATGGATGTATATTTTGTCTAAGTGAATATGTTTGTGTGTAATGAAGTTAGCCAGGGGGTACTCGGGGTTCGATCTTCAGCGAGAGATCATAGAGGGTATCTTCATCCATCATTAGTGTCTTATCCAGGAGGAACTGAGTCACCTGGAGGAAGTCAGAAAAGACAAAATATTTTGTATTATTAGTTCAAAAAACACAAATGTTATGTTTCATAAGTAATGCATTTTATTAAACTCACCTTGGGCTGGTGCTCTATCCTGTAAGGTGCTTGCTGAAACTGACGAATCTCCCGGATAATATGAGAAATCTGAAAGAGTAGAGAGTTAATAGACAACTGAAATTGACTGTTTGCTAAGCCCTTAGTTGCTTTTGCTATGCCTGTCAAGATCACAGTGTATAACTGCGACTGATTTAACATCGTAATGCCTTTTAATTTACTAAAATGTAAAATTGAGCGTTATATCTTTAAGCAGTGGTACACAAAAGCAGCTCCTTATTTCTAGCACACAACCTTTCATTTTGCAGTTGTTGCAGCAGACAGATTTAATCAACTTTAGCCAGCTAGCTTTTAAGCTAATTTAAGCGTCACCGAGTTGCCTCAAAATGCCACTGTCTGTTTTATAAGAAGAACCCTTTAAATTGATCCAAAATATATTTTTCAAACAATAGGTCTCTGCTCCCAGAGGGGCATAAGCAATGTGTACAACAAAGTATTTAAATGTGACCCCGCAAACTAATACTAAAACTAAAAATACTTAGTTAATGCTGTGCTCCTTGGCCTACTGTATGTAAGCTTGTTAGCCTCACAAGCTAACGATTACTGATTATAAAACACAGTTTGTAAAGCCTTTTGTTCAGGGTAAGGCTTGAATAATGATTATAAAAGAAGAGGAGCAAGGAAATAATTGCATTCCTTACCATCCTCATTTTGGAGAAGTTAACCAGGCCTTCCTCTGTGAAGTTGGGTGTTCCCTCCTCAATGAAAGCCAGGTCAGTGAGGTACATGCCCAGGTACGGGACACATGGAGGGTTACAGCTACACACACATCACAAACATGAACAAGTTATTAAAAAAGGGACTGTATTAAGACACTAATATGTCTGGTTAATAAGTAACATTTACTTTTTCAGTGTCTCTCTGAGATTCTTGAACCGTCCTTCCGTTGACACAGTCTTCTGCAGCCTGTCCATGAGCGCCTTTGTCTAAAAACACAAATAAATCATAAAGGTTTTGTGCAGAGAGAGTAGGTTTATTTTTAAACAACAATGAAATAGTTCCAACCTGTTTGCAGACTTTGGCCCAGGTCTTCTTCAGCCTGTAGATGGGGCTGCGGTTCAGAGCCGAGGTGATCTCCAGCACGCCGTTGTAGTTGTTGAGGCAGCGGCAGATATCGGCCACTGCCAGCCACTTCTCTATGGAGTTAGCTCGGGAGCCAACGTCAGTGTGGGCCATGATCTGAGACGCCACCAGGTTACTCATCTGAGGACAGAGGGTGAGAGGAACACTTCTATTTCACTGACAAAAAGAAGACAACAATTGTTCAATTTCTGCATTACAATAAAGAAAAGACCCGAAATGAATTGTCCTTTAATATGCCGATTATTATTTCACTAAACCTTTTAAGAATTTGGCTTTAAAATCTCAGCAAACCTTCTAAATGGCTGTGACAATGTCCTCAAATCAAAGTTGACACATGCAACAGTGAGATCCACCAACATATTCAAATGTCATGATATATAACAAACAAAAACATCAAATACTCACATTTGAAAAAGTGGAACCAATTTAAAAAGATCATTTTTTGCTGAAAAATATTAAAATGCTAAATAAAATATCAACATAGCTGCTTTAATTTTGTGTCAATATACCTTTGGTTATTTTGCAGAATTTAAAGGAAAAAACCCTGTTTAGTCTTACATCATTAAAATGCTGGCTGGTCTTCATGATGTACGGAGTCCTCTCTGTTTTGTCGACCTTCATCCAGCCCTGACCGAGGAACTCCCTGCAGATCACAGTACAGTCAGACACACTGTATTTTTTGTTTGACATATGTTAACTCTACACATCATCATGCAAATATTCCGTAATCTTGTACACTATTTAAAGTAGTTCAAATGATGTCCAACTCAACCAAATACAGCAATAAAATATGCTTTTATTACATTTCTTATGTAATTAGTCATTTCATTTGATTTACTATTGGAAAAAGTATTCTCCGTATGTATCTAATCTGATTATCATGTTCAGATGACCTGATGTGATCTGGCTAATATAGTATACTACCAACTGAGCCCATTATTGCAGTATCAAATAACAGTTATTTCTAGATAACCCTAGGATATGATTTGAAAAAATTACAGACCTGTGAAATACAAACATACTAAATTATCCTTGTGAAATGTGTTGTTTTAAGCAACGTTTGTACTGTCTGTATGATGTACTCACTCGTAGGGAATACTCCTGAACACGATGTGGTCCAGCATTGTGATCTGCTCTGCAAGCTCCATGGCTGAGAGGGACTCAAAACACTCCGCTTTAGGACTCTCGGCCTGGAACACACACAAACTATTTGTAGTCCAGACCTAATAGTAGTTTGGAATAACTACTATACTAGTACACTACGTTACCTCCACATACTGGGAATGCACCTATAACTCAATTCACCACGATGCAAAGAAACTACACTACAGCTACCTGTATGATTATCAGAGGTGGGAGTAAGTCATACATGTGCAAGTCATGAGCAAGTCTCAAGTCACTGTGATGAGAGTCAAGCAAGTCAAGTCATTGCTCAGGTCAAGCAAGTCACAAGTCAAGTCATACGAAATTCTGATGAATAACCCCAGTTTCCGCATTTAAATCAGTTAAAATATTGTGGTTATGAAAAGTTTAGTTTTATTTTCAACATAAACAGAAATGGAGAGTGGGGCGCTGAAATGATAAGCCTATACATTCTAAAAGGGCTCTAAAGTGATAACAGGAGTACAACACAAATATTTTACATGTGTGTAAACTACTGTTCACGGTAATTTGAAAACAAATGCCGTTGTCGGACACACACAAACACACCGAACACACACACACAAACACACCGAACACACACATATCATGCGCCTTAGTGACCGGACATCTCCTTCATAAAACGAGTAATAGGGGGACTAATCGGGCAGTTCGATGTGTGTAGAGGTGTGTGTGGTTAAAACGTACCAGCCTGCGGTCGCTTTTTAGCTGTTCTAATGAAAGTAAACACAGTGAAGGCGTTGCGTAAAAGGCACAGCTCTTTGCGCGGTGGTGCTGCACTTCTCAGAGGCGGAGTTACACGTCCTGCTGCCTCCTGGTGCTGTAGCGATTTCATGAAGTGAATGAGAGTCCGAGTTCGAAATACATCTAAAATAATGTATGCACTGCCATTTCCCAACATAAACATTACAGTCTGCAATGAAACGGCTGTCTCCTGTGTGCTCCACTTCCTACTTGGCGCTCCGGTAACTTTCTCAAGTCTCAAGTCCAAAAATATGCGACTCTAGTCCCCCACCTCTGATGATTATACATTATCATTATTCTTACCACAATGAAGTGTAGTAGGGGACAGCTTTTCTGGAGATAAATTATTTCAAAAATTACCTTAAAATGCACTTATGATTAAGTACATTAATACATTGTGCTCCTAATAGGTGTTCATACTGACCATCTGTAATATGTCCTCTATCTTCAGTTGAGCATCATCTTGTTCTTCTTGAGAAAGTGCACTGAAGAACAAAACAGACACTGTTATGCACATTGACACATCGCATAAACTGCAGATGTACTGCACTACATTTTCTTCAGTTTTAATATATGTTATTTTCATTATGCTGGCATTATATGTAGATAGATAATACGTGAATCAGAAAAAAATCATTTTTTCAATTTTATAACACCTTGCTGACTTTGTACCTTAAAATGTTTGATGTTGCTTTCCTCTCCTGAGGCAGCAGGTCAGGGTCTCGCAGCACCTCCTCCAGCAGATTGATCACCCCCATCTTCAGCTCAATGTTCATTTCAAAGTCCTGATGGAGAACACATTTATACACATTTAGTACTAAATTACAGCTACAGATAATATTTGGGTATTGCATGTTTGCAGAAAGACTGACTTGAGCAGATTCAGGTCAACAATGTCAAATGTTGTCTATGATATCCATGTTATGATTATTCAAAGACATTTTGCTTGCATTTTCACCATATCTGCGTTATAATCAACATGACACACACTAAGAGTATATTTTAGTAAACAGTTTAATATTTTAACCGTAAAAGTCCCATTGACATATAATATCTCCTCTGCCAGGGAGTCCTGCAAAACTAAAATGTACACTGTATACAAGAACCAGAGAAAAAACAACAACAAACTAACAAACAAAAAATATAGTAACCAGAGTCTCAAAGAATCAAGGAAAATCATGGCACTTTTGAAAAGCACATCAAACTGATTTCATTGTATTAAAGTGCATTCAAATCCATCCCAACTGCCTCTTAATGTAGCTGCAGACATGAGAAGGATGCCCTCTAGAGGGAAATGTACATATATTGGTGTATTTTTACTTAATCCCAGACAGAAAAGAAAAAGAAAAAAGGAAAAAAAAGAAATCACAAACAGTCTTAAAATCATGTTCACACTTATTTGGCAAGGGAAAGAGCTGCGTTAAAAACGTTCCTGTCAACAGCAACCACAGATCTAAAGCATTCAAATATATATTTGTAATTTACTTTAGTATTTTCTTAAACACATCAATCCTTCGAAATAAGGTTGATAAAAAATGAAGTTACGTTTTTCCTAAGTAAATGGTTTTGCTTCTTTACAAAGTGATGTTCTGTGGTGAAACTTAAGGTCATAGCACACAGACTAATATTGCCCACATGGACCCAGAACTGTGTTTATTAAAAGGACCACTTAATACTTTATAAATGTTCACTTTTCAGGCTACAAACATGCAGGTACGAAAATAGCATCTTATATAATCTTGAAAGAAAGTGAAGTTGTTTTAGTGTCCCAGGAGAGGAGGTTGACCTTTCTGCTCGCCTCATGGGTGGGAGGAGGACACGCAGAGCAAAGAGCACCTCCATCGGGGAAAACACACACACACACACACACACACACACACACACAGAGGGGGGTAGGCGTGATGGCAATGATAACAGACACAACAACAGACTCTTTCAGGTGGGCTGGCTCAAAGTGTTTGGATCTTTTGGACGCATGTAAAGACTTTTTGTGGACTCACCTGAGAGTGCTTGGAAATCCAGTGTCGCAGCACGTTGAGAACTCTGTTGGTCGCAGCTCTCCGGATGATGAATTCCTTGTCACACACTTTGTCAGAATTACTAAAACCTACGAGGGGTAAAGATAAGGGCAACAATTTTAAAAGTCTGAGGTCAGTATTGCTATTTAGCTCCCTGTTAACAGACTTCATTGTGATATGTGGAGTTTCAGGTCTAAAGAAAAGTGGTGCAATTAGTACTCCTAAAGTGATAGTAAAAAAACGTACACATAAGTAAAAGTAGCTATACAACAGTATAGAACAACTCTGTTACATGTAGTCCTGCATTCAATAGTTACATAATAAAAGTATAGCAATATCAAAATATGATAAAGGTACCAAAAGTACTCACTATGCAAAATGGCTCATTTCAGAAAATATATGTTAAACTATTGGATTCAAATTGTTGTTGCATTGTGTTCATCACTTACATTTTATTTCTGGCAAAGTTGGAGCTACTCTAAATGCTTGTGAATTTGATCCTAACCTGTTATAATACTTCATAATTTAATTATTGGTCGCATTTGTATTATCAATGTGAATCTGCATCGTAACCAAAGTTATCGAATACATTTAGTGGATTAAAAAGTACAATATGTGAGATATAGTGGAGTGGAAGTTTAAAGTAGCAGAACGTGGAAATTGTCAAGTATCTCAAATTGCATTTCTAAACAACGTGCAGTTCTAAATAAATTAACTTAGTCACATTCCACCACAGACGACCTTCCTCTGTTGTGTCTCTTTTGACCTTAATGACTTGCCGTACTCACTCTGGGTGCTGCTATGCCCCGCAGCAGCTGTGGCGATTGCAAATGCTGAAGCTGGCGACAACGGGCAGCGCGAGTTATCCCCGGGTGTGACTGCAGGGACGAACAGACATTAGAAACACAAGGGAATACAATACGTGTGTGTCTGTGTGTGTTTGTACTGGTTGTACCTCCTGACTGTCTGAAGCGGAGGTGTTGAAGGCGAGCGGCAGGGAGACATGTTGCCCGGCTCGCTGCTGGCCGGTGTTTCAGGGAGAAACTTGTCCATAGAAACTGACTCCAGGACAACTTTTACGATAAAGGAAAGAGAGAGCTCAAACATTTGCAACATGATGTTACAATACTTCATTCTTATTCTAAACATGGTTTGGTAAAATTCTTAAAATGTGAGAAATTACAGTAGAGTGGATACAAAAAACAATTCAACAATATAACTTTAAACAGGCTCTGGCTCATGTCTATTTTTGGCCTACTTGGTCCTAATCTGAGGTATTTTGGGTTTTGTTGGAGGGCTCGTCCATTCAATACGTAATTTTCCTCTTAGGAGACACTCTAGCTGCCACGTAAGAGCTAAGTTTATCTCTTCATTTCTTTCTCTACTCCTAATTTGTTGTCAGACATTTTCTGACCTGGTGCTCTGCCGCTGCTTTTATAGTGAATAAGCTGTCTGCTGGAGCCAGATGGTGATCCCTCCGTTTGTTAACAGTGACCCATTTCTGTGTCTATTTGGGTTGGCGGGCCACTATCAGAGCTTTGTCAGATTTAAGTGTAAAATATCTTATAAAGAAGTTGTATTAACGCAGACTTTGAAGTCACTTAGCTTTGCACTAGATCGCAGAGCCACCTAAACTCTGCTTTTACCTGTTTCTAAACCATATTTCTGGAACAGTTGTGTGCCTGATATTCACATGAGACTGCAGAGTGTGAATCATATGCTTTGTGCTCCAGCTACACACCCCTGCGGATGCTGCGCCTCAGCTTCCCACAGAAGGCGTCTAAGCGAGGCAGCTCTCCGCTGACGTCCTCCCCGGCAGCTGGGCTCGGCTCTGGGGACCCGGGACCGCGGCTGAAGTCCATGGGGGCCTTGGTGGAGGTGGGGGGTGGGGAGGAAACTCCAGAGGCATGGGGGAGGCTGGGAGAGCGCGGGGTGGTGGGCAGAGAGGAGAAAAAGCCAGAGGTAGGCCTGGGTGAGTTGGGAGGAGGGGAGGAGATGGAGGGGCAGTGACTGAAGGTGGGGGAGTTGGCTGCAGAAGAGGTGGGGGACACATCCAAGACTCCTGGTTTTCCACTGATGGGGCAATTGAGGGAGAGCTTGCGGCAGTGGACGGGGGAGGAGGTGCGGGAGGAGAGGGTGAGGGGCGGAGGAGAGGAAAACTTGCGGATCAGCCTTGGGGATTTGTTGTTCAGAGGGTCCGTCCCCCATGAGCCCTGGTTGGTGGCGAAGAAGAGCTCCAGAGACCTGAGAGACAAAGAGAGAGGATCTGTAGATGTGTCCCTGAAAAACGCCGACTGAGCTCTCTCTCTACTGATGGGCATTACTTGGACTGGTCCAGGGCCAGCTGTGTGATCTTCAGACTGTAGTCAGGACAGAGGGACATGATGGACAGACGGTCACATGAAAGCCGCTCGATCCTGGGACAGTGACAGGAAGAGGAGGAGTATGGCAGAGAGATAGATGTAGAAAGGAGGTGAATAATGAGGAGGATGAAGAACAACATGGAGATGGAGTGAATGCACTGCAGGATGAGTCCGTTACATGAGAGGAGAGGGAAGGACAATGAGGATGGATGAATGTGTGCAAACAAATTAACACAGTGATGCTGCGGTGGAGGAAGTATGGAGGAAGTATTTAAAATTGTTTAACTTAATTTAAAGTACTATGAACAGTTTACAGCAAGCAAAAGTCCAGCATTACAAATATTTCTTGAGAAAAAGCATGTACTGATTTCCTGGATTAAATTATCTTTATTTCAATATGGATGCTGCTTATTTTCTCAATTAATCAATTTATCATTTGGTTTGTGAAAAGATGAGAAATTCTGTCAATGTGACACCGTGAAAATGTTTCTTAATAAACCTCAATGTTATTATAAATACAATACAATTACTAAAACGAAATGAAGGATTTATTTGCATTTGTAAATCTGGAACCATGAAACAATTAGATTTTTTTTTACATGAACAAACTTTGTTGCATGGTGTACTGGTTCATTAGTTTAGTAATTTAGTACAGTACTTAAGTAAATGTATTTAGTAGCCTACAGTATGTGTTACAGCTTGACAGCTTGTTATGTACCTGACGGGGATGGAGGTGAACGGCTTCCTGTAGATGTCGGCCAGCTTGTCGATGACGACGGCCGCCGTGGTGAAGATCCTGTAGGTGTGGAGGAAGGTGTTCAGGAAGTCGATGGAGAGGAAGCGCAGGTCAGTGAGTCGCTCCAGCAGCCGCTCCACACTGGCATACCGGATCTGAGGGACCTTACAGGAGTTCAGGGTCTTACTGAAGCAGATGTCGATGTCGTCTTTATGCAGACGGGCATCAGATCTTGGCAAAAAAAAAGTAAAGGATGAGGAAATTCTTAAAATCAGCTCTACTTTAAACTCGACTCTACTTGAAAGATAACTCATACAAATGGGTTCCTTTTTTAAAAAAAAGGCTCAGTCATTACAGCTTTTTAGCAAATTTGACACAAAAAGGAAGGTATCATGCAATCCGCAGTGGATTCATCCACATTTGGAACCTTAATGAGCCATATATTTGTAATGTAAACTTTTGAAGGGGCTCAAATACATAGAGATGATTGAGCTGTGTAATTGTCACTGCTGCTAATTGTAAGCCTCTTCATGTTCTATATGTTTCTTAGACCATCAGAATACCCTTTTTTCTTACTTGATCATGTGCGGCACCGATACTTTGGAGTTCTCCTCAAAGACGCTGGTCATCAGGCCGTTACATCGGATATTATCGATACACTGAAACAAAGGTTAGTAGACACTTTGGTCCTCTTTTATCTAGCATTTGAGAGATGGCTACCAGCTTTAAAACAGTCAGACATACCTGGCTGATATCACTGGTCCAGGCGGCCTTTTCTTGGCGTGAAGGAGCCAAGAGGACGACAGAGAAGGCCTGACCGTCAGGAGGCTCCACCACGACCTTAAACTCCAGGTGGTTGAAGCCTTGACCTGCTGCATTGTCTGCATCCAAAGGTCCAAGCCTCAGTTAACAACAAATAACGTTAAAAAAAGAAACAACAAATGGTTTGGTATGAAGGATACTCACAGTCCTCATCATTGGCCTCTAGTTCTTCAATTAGGGTGCACTCTATCAGAGACAACGTGCCTCCTTGCTGTTGGGGGAGAGAAGATGTTACAATGTAAATTCATTATTTGATTTGCATTGAAATACAATCTCACCAGGAAGTGGTTTCACTAGTTTTAGAAGAAAATTAAAGTGATTTCGTAGTAAACTATAACTTCAACCATGTTTGGATAAATATATCCAGACAGATGAGGCTGACCTTCAGCAGGTGAAGCTTTCCTCCAGATGTTCGTGTACAGATGAGGAAGTGTTTGGTGAAGAGGAAACACTGGCGCTCTCCTTCCTTCCTCAGAGAGAGGGAGCCCAGGCGGACTTTACTGAGCATCCCCCGCTCGCTGCTGGACGGCAGCTGGATGAGAGAGCCTGTTCATGGAGACAGACGGGAGTGAGAGGAAGGTGGTGGAATAAAATGTAGTTTTTTTACAACAGGTGCTGTAGAAGAAGCTCACCTTGTCTGACAAAAGTCTGACTGGTGTCTAAAAGGATGTCACAGCCCTCTACAATCATCCTCTCTATGGCCAGATTCTTCCTGATGTTCTCAGTGTCGCTCACCTCATCGTGCATCATCCTGACAACACAAATCATCATCATCATCACCACCAATTACCATCCATCACTATTGTTATCTGCATGATGTTCTGACACTCACTTCGACAGCTCCTCCAGTTTGGATTTGGCAAACTCCAGACTCTTTCGCTCCACATGCTCATGAGGTGTGTGAGCCAGCAGCTCATGAAGAGTGATGATGTACCGTGGAATCTGAAATACACACAACAATTGTCTTCGTCAGCTTTGTCTCAAGTGACGACGATAAAAAGTGAAAGCTGCTTTTTGAACATCGTGTATAAGAGGGTGTTTGAATCAGTGAAAGGTAATGTGTTAATATTTAACAGAACGTATATAGAGCACGAAAAGTAAAAGAAGGCAATCATATGTTGCCTGTCATTGTTTCAGGTCTTTATATTTTATGTTTTTGGATTAATGTTGCTGTTACATTAATGTGTACGTTGTCCTGATAGTTAAGAAAAAAACACCAGGTTTTCAGCTTTGCGGCAATGTATTTGCCAGCTGATTAAAAAAGTTAATTTAAATTAGAAGTAGTCATTTTCATGCCATTCAAAATCCACACATTTGAAGAGACGCTGTGTTATCCGGACAGAAAAATTGAAATCTGAAAATATCTAAAGCTGTAGTTGACTCAAAAGTACTTAAATTAAGAATACATTAATTCAAAAGTGATGTAAAAGTATAACGATGCATGAATTACTCAAGTAAAAGAACCTCAATGTGTACTTGCGTATTGTACATGAGTAAACGTACTATGTAGTGTGCACTAGCTCACCTGGAACATGGGGTAGGTGAGGAAGGTCTCCAGCATGCGGCCCTCACAGGCAGCGTTGGACTCGTACTGTTTGAGCAGCTTGTCGAAGTCTCTGT
The DNA here is from genome assembly GCA_028583405.1 of Pogonophryne albipinna. Classification (NCBI taxonomy): domain Eukaryota; kingdom Metazoa; phylum Chordata; class Actinopteri; order Perciformes; family Artedidraconidae; genus Pogonophryne; species Pogonophryne albipinna. The sequence continues at coordinate 11,382,043 of CM053261.1, forward strand.
TCTGCTTACAGGTAGCCAGAACCTGCAGGCTGTACTGGTGGTTACGCACAAACTCCTGGTAGATGTTCAGCATCGGCAGCAGGATGTCAAACAGGTCCGCTGCGCGTGAAAAACAACTCAAATATTAATTTTGAGATCAAAAATCATAATAATCATAAAGTAAGCACTTTTAACAGGACATAATGGTTTAAACTGATTTTCTTCCTTACTTTATCCACCACAGAAAACAGTAACGTTTTTATAATTTCTGTTTTTTTTGGGGGGATTTTTTCACATGTGAGATGATATCTAAATGTGATAAATATGTCAAATGTTTTTCAAATGTATTTTTGTTCATACTGCAGGGAATTGGATACAGCAAGTTTGGAAATCAGTGATGTCAAAAGGGTTTGCAGGGATGTAACCCATATGCAAATTTTAATTAAATCAGTCAAAAGTGTAGCGCAGGACTCACCAAGAACTAGAGTGGGCCAGTTGGCGATCCGAGCATTCAGACCTTGATGGAAGATCTCGTGCAAAAACATGATGGTCTCACTACAGAGGGAGAGATCCTTATTGTAACTATCAACTATTAGAGATAGTATTCACTTCAAATGAACAGTCAATTATAATAAGATACCTGTTTAGGAAGATGGTGCTGACGTTATCGTGGTTGATGGGAGGTTTCTTGGAGCTGGCCGCCATGCGGAGGGGCCGCAGGAAACAGTTGACAAGGATGGAGAGCTGGTGGACGTACTCTGTCTCTGCCTCCACCATGTTGAAGACGATCTGGTTCCTCTTCCTCATGCTCTCAGCGTGAGGGGAGGAGATGTAGTCCTGGACGATGATCTTCCACTTCCTCCGACACAGCCAGCCTCGCATGAAGCTCTGAACCTGCACAGCCACAGCACAATAAGATCCATTTTTGTTCTCCTGTCTTCGTTATTTTGTGAAGTAAACAAAGGTGGCAGAAGTATTTAGATCATTTGCTTTAGTGAAGGACATAAAATCACACTGTTAAAAATCTCCACTACAATTAAAAGTATTGCATTCAAAACCTTACTTAAGTAAAGTATGTGTAAGCAAGATGTATATAAAGGGGCAATTGTGCAGTATTTAACTATTGTTTATAATATGTTTGGATAGATATTACTTCTGCACTTGTGTGTATGTTATATTTTAATGCTTAAAATTGTAAAGGTTGTGCTATTTTGAATGCCTTTCTATACTTATAGATGGTTAAATCTATGGCAATTCATCATATTCTATACAATCATATGTTTGTGGTGTTTCTGTCTTGTGAGAACGACCTTTAAAGTAACATTTCTTTATGAGATCATAACAGAGCTGATTTTTTAAATAGGTTTTCAAATTGTTTATTTTGCTTAAAAAGTAGAAGAATTAAGGAATATTGAGTTCTTCAGAATATTGCAACAAAGATCAACACATCTGGAGATACATGGTTAACACTGGACAGGAAGGGTATACAACATTATTCTGTTAACTATCTAAAGCTCAGATAATGAAGTAGAGTAAAACTCAAAATATTTCTCTCTGTTGTATTACATGGAAATAACAAGCAAACTACCTTGAATATAAACTCAAGTACAGTAGTTGAGGAAAGGCATTGTGGAAACTGCATTCCAGCACTAGAAACCATCAATGTACCTTTTTGATCTTGATGATGACGCGACGTCATCAGCTCCCGCATCACAGAAGGTAAACAACACCGTAGAGTGAACGTGTGGAGCTCACACGAGAGAGAAAACACCCAGATGAAAAAATCTAATCCATCTCATTTACCGATGAACATTTCTGCCCGGACATCGCGGTATACCCCGATGTCAGTGGGGGGAAACTATTCTGCACCCCGTGCAACTGTGTGTTGGAGCATAAGAGAACATCGACGGTGACGACCCACTTTGATTCATTCAAACATTCGACAATGCTTTCTGCTGCTGCGGACAAGAGAGCCAAACAACTCACGTTCACTGAGGCATCAACCTCCAAAATCCTTTCGAGGGCTACAAGAAACGAGGTGAGTAGCATACAAGATTGAAGCTGGTCAGATAACGAGCAAGTAAATGAAAACAGAATGAGGCGGAGAAGTGTGTGTGTGTGTGTGTGTGTGTGTGTGTGTGTGAGAGAGAGAGAGAGAGAGATTAGAATAGCCCAATTGCTTTTACTATTAAATAAACATTGAATGTGTTTAATTGAATAGTAAAGAGGTTTAATGTTAGTGGCAGATTGTGTGTGAGAGAGAATAAATAAATAAGACAGCCCAATATTTATTTTTTCCGCATATTTAGCAACTTTCCCCATATTTCGCAACTTCCCGCAATTTCACCGCATAAAATCACATAAAACCCCACATGTTTGATCGCATAATCAAGGATTTTAGCCCGCATAATCAAGGATTTTTGCCCGCGTTTTTCTGGAGGGTCTACGTCAGTGACCACCAACTGGCGGCCCGCGGGCCACATCCGGCCCGCCAGACATTCTCATCCGGCCCGCACGACGGGGGTGACTGTGGCGTTGGCGGAGTGGTTACTGCGTTCGCCCCCCACCCATTTTTTGTTTACAACGTCTCGTGAGTAAGGTGCAGTACCGGAGTCCAACAGAGAGGCAGCAGCTGCGGGACAGTAGACTGCGTACTGCGAAACCTTCCTTGAAGAAGAAGAAGTGATCCTTCGTTGTGAAGAGTAGAGATGGCAAATCCGGATCATTTTATGGACTCGGAGTCTTCTGAGTCAATCATTGAAGAGATCCGGATCATACGAGTCATTTGAGTCATTTGAGTCATATGAGTCAGCATGACCAAGACCGTAGAAATCCTACCGGTGAAACCGAAAAGTTGTTGCATTTAACCAGCATATTAAACTAACGTTACATTAACCTCCGCTACACAGTGTCTTTTGCTTTAATAAAACATGTGTGTGTGTGTGCATTTTAAAAAATAAGTGTTTTGCATTATATGTATATAGTTATTTTAATATGTTCCTGTACTTAAGCTAATTTTGCACAATTGTGTTTTCATTTAATAATAATAATAATAATAATAATAATAATTGTATAATTACATTTTATATATTCTAACTGTTTTGCAATTTTCTATCATTTGTTTCTTTTTGTGTGCCATGTTCAAAATAAACGAGTTTCCAAGTAAGATCCTTATTGGAAATGCAGATATTATTACAGGAGACTGTTGCACAACATGAACATTGTGTTAGAAGTCTACACTGAAACTTAATTTAGAGCCGGAAAAATCGCGGGATCCGTGAATCCAGGTCAATGATCGAGAGAGACCAGTAGCCTACGAGGACTCAGAGCCGTAACATATAGCAGCAGATCCAGAGATCCAGCAGACTCGTCCCTATGCACGAATCTACAGCAGACTCAGCCCCTCCTCCGGCTCGCACGGCTCCCGCGAGTCCCACGGCTCCCGCGAGTCCCACGGCTCCCTCGACGAGTCGCAGGCAGACTCAGAGATTTGCGGACTCACGGCTCACTCACGGCTCACGGCTCACTCACGGCTCCCGCGAGTCCAACGGCTCCCGCGAGTCCCACGGCTCCCTCGACGAGTCGCAGCAGACTCAGAGATTTGCGGACTCACGGCTCACTCACGGCTCACGGGACTCTCGCGGGAGCCGGAGGAGGGGCTGAATCTGCTGTTGATTCGTGCATGGCGACGAGTCTGCTGGATCTCTGGATACAACAACGTTGTAATGTGATTTTACACGTTATAAAGAGAGTAAAGAGTGACGCAATTTATAGTTTTAATTTTTACGTCACATCAGGTGTAGGACTCAAAGGACTCGGGTTAATCGAGAGGGAGACTCGTCACGACCGGCTCATTACTAGGATCCGGGTTAATGATCCGGATGAATCATGACTCGCCCATCTCTAGTGAAGAGTCTTCTTTGTGCGCTCCGCACCACAGCAGCAGCCCCGCTGCGACAGAGTCCAACAGAGAGGCAGGAGCTGCGGGACAGTAGCCTAGAAGCAGGGTTGGGTTGTAACGGAATATATGTAACGGCGTTACGTAATCAGAATACAAAAATCAAGTAGGCTAACTGTATTCAGCTGGCGTTACATTTGAAAAACGAGTAATCTGATTACAGTTACTTTCGTAAACCTGAAGTGAATACATTTTGGAATACTTATTGGAATTATTGGTGGAAAAGTTTCCTCACAAAATGTAATATTCATTACCGGCAGAACTGTGTGCACACTGCACAGCGCTGCAGCATGTCTGTGAGGGAGAGAGAGATGCAGCGTGTCTGTGAGGCCCCGCCCCCGCACGCAGATGAGAGAGAGAGATCTCTTTTAAAATATATTGAAAGTTAGAAACGGAGATGGTTAGATAAAATGTGCAAGATAACGTTGATGTAGCATTTCTTTATTGTCGAAATGATGACATTTATAACGGGATCAAATCACAGTGAATGGCCTGCTGTTGCTGAATGCATGGGGCAAGTGACTGGAACAAGTTTTAAAAGTTATTACATCGTTTCAGATAATAATAATAATAATGATAATTCATTCTATTTAGGGGCGCCTTTCAAAGCACCCAAGGACACCTTACAATTCATAACATATTCTAAGGAAAGGTTTACAGTAGGAGAATGCAGTCCGGGTGATGTTTTTTATGTGGGGTGCAGATGAGAGGGAGCTGTCCAGAATGACACCAAGATGTTGTGTTTGAGTTCTTGATACGCCATTAAAACAGTAAAACAAGTGTCTCCTGCTCACCAAAACATACCCATCTGTTATGGAAAAAGAAAGTATTCCAAAAGTATTCTAAAAGTAACCTGAACACGTTACTTTTATAAGACTGTAACTGTATTCTGATTACTTTCAGAGCATGTATTCAGTAATCAGTAACTGATTACATTTACAAAGTAACCCTCCCAACCCTGCCTAGAAGTGATCCTTCGTTAGCGTGAAGAGTCTGCTAAGCTTTATGCAGTACCTGTACCCCCCCGGCCCGCGATAGTGTCTATTGGATACATTTTGGCCCTTGGACAAATGTAGTTGGTGATCCCTGGTCTAGATGAATGATGGCGTATATAACTAGCGGTCAGACAAAAATAGAATGTGTCTAGCGTGATTTATTGTAAATTTAGTTGATTTGTCCTCTGCCTCAAACATATAAGTGCATCTATGACAGGAGAGACCTCCAATATTTAGTCGTTGGGAGTACTGCCACCTGGTGATGTGCTCTGAAACCTGCATGTCAAGCCTCTGTTATCAGAGCTTCATTTAACAGTAAATGTGAAGTGAATATATTCATTTTTGTCAGGTCATTACTTCAGAACCAGCATCAAGGGCAAAGCCTGAGGGGAGACGTAGACTTCACCCCCCCCCCCGCGGCATGCTGGGTCCACCGGTAGATGGATGTCACTGACCCTTCTCAGTGATCACAGCAGAGACTTGAAGCAGGGTTACAGTCATTTTCCTCATCGTGGTTGCCCGCTCTCCTCTCCAGGGGTCCAATTCATCTCTATCTGCTGCTCAGTGAAGCCTGCAGTACCGAGCCACCATCACTCACTCTCTGCAGGGCAGCCGGTGGATTAGCTGCCCCCCCGGTGGTGGAGTAACAACCCCTGCAGTCCAGTCAGCAAACACTGCAGTCCTCCAGCAGCAAGAGCGTCAGGCGTGGCGGTCAGGGACCCTCCCCAGGACCAGGCCGGGGGAGGGGGGGGAGATAGCAGCGTCTCCAGCACCCTGCCCGTCAGTCGGCGTGCGGGGGGGTAGGTCAGTCTGCAGGCAGGCACCATGATGGACGAGCAGCCGGGGCCTGACATTCATGAATGGCTTCTATGATTCTGACTGGGAGTGTCACAATGAAACATATGAAATGGCATATTGATATCAAGTTAAAAATGCACATGTGATAATATCAGGCTTGTTGACCAGCACCAAAAATAATTTATGTTACTTTCTCACTTATTCTGCCTACCCTGATGGCCCACTCACCAATAATTGTAATGATGGTGTAATAAAGAGATAAAAGCAAAGATACATATGACTTCTTCTTTTCTAAAGATATCGCCAAAATATAGTTGACGTAAATTCTGCAATAATGGAGGTGAAAATCAGATATTGTGACCGAACTAATTCTGACGTATATCATACGAGTAACACAGGAATTAATATGCTGCCTACCTGTCTTGATGAGTGGCATCAATCAAGGATTTCCAACACGTTGGTGCCTGACTGCAGGACTTTCTTCCATTCAGATAGCATTTTTGACTTTTGATTTATAAAAAAAGAAAACACATTGATAATAAAAACACTCCTAAATTGCGACCATAGATTAGGTATTAGCCGAGCTTCTGCAGGGTAACTAACACATCGTTATTTCGTACCAAGCCAAACATCTATTAACACTACAGGCGTTCGCCAAGCATTATGTAGTTCCTAATCTTAAGAACAGAAAAGGGGTTAAATTGGCAGAAATGTGTTATTTGACTGAATTTGTCTGATATAGTTTTCATTTATTGTGTAACTTGAATAATTGCACAAAAGACTGAATAGCATCATTTGAATGTAGTTAGTTTGGAACTGAAATAAAATAAAATAATAAATAATTAAGAAATGTATGAGTATGAACCATCCATCCATCCATCTTCTCCCCCCGCTTATCCGTGGTCGGGTCACCGAACCAAACAATAGTATTTAGAAAGAACTTAATTGGTGAACGGGTAATTTATATACCGGTAGTTATGTAATGTCATGTTTTGCAGATAGATAATCTTCTCTTTTAAGAACAATGTTTTTTTGTATGTATGGTCTCTGAGAATAATAAAGTCTATAAGTGTAATAATAAAAGCCAGATGAATATTTTGACATAATTTAGTAAAACAAACTGGGTCTGAGACAAGAGTGACAAGATTACTGTTCATTTCTGGATAAAAAAAGGTTTGCATATTTCGTATGTGTAGTTTTACCCATAATTTAATCATGATGATAATTGGTATTGTTATAACTTATAGGGTCCTTGTGAATCCTTAAAAAAAGAAAATGGTATAATGCCGGTTGGCACTTGCTCCTCTTGCCCTTTGGTCTGTTTAGTTTTGTCTTGCCTAGTGCACCTGGTTTTGTGTTGTCTCACTTTTTGCTAACTGTGACAGTACGAACAGACCACTATCACAGTTTGTCAAGGTGGGAAAACACAGACACAGAAAGCAAAACAAGACCAGACAGAAGAATAAAGATAAAAATTAAGAAAAGAATAATCCCTGAAATAATCAGAATAATACATTATTATACTGTAATGCAGGTCTCTTTCCTGCAGCGCTCTAGTGGTATGAATTTTAAAAAAGTACCATGTTGCAGAATTTTGGATGATGATTAAAAAGAGGGTTAAATCCATAAAATCAAGATAAAATAAAAAAATACATACATGTTTGTGTGTATCTGTGCCTGTGTGCATGTATCAATGGAATGGAATCATCAGCGGAACAGGTGGTCATAACAAACTGGAAATTCTAGCAGTCCAGAACCCTGGACTACATGGAGGTGCATTCCGTCAGCCACTTTGGTCACATTTGACAACCAGCCTTTCAAAGAGAAGACAGAAAAACATACATAGCAGTAAAAACATTCAGTTTCAGCACGAAACAAATATGGAATTGATTGATTTCAACTCAACTGAGGAGGACCCTCCTATTAATTTCTTCCTGAGTTCCCTTGAGGAACAAATCCGGGTTGAACTGCATGACAGCAAGGCAAGGCTCACCCCGAGTAAATCTGAGGGCAGAGTCCACCTGGAAATACAAGAGGACTTACTGGCAAACCTTCTCGATAGTCTCCAAGAGCGTAGAGAGGATGACAAATGCAGCCCTAAGCAAGAAGGCATGCAGAAAGAGATATGCAGCCTACAGGCGCATTTCACTGAAAGTGTCAGTGAGGTGGAGTGTCTCAAAAGCCAGCTGATAAAGATCCGCCCAATGTTGAGGAAAGCACACGAAGATCTCGTGCAGCAGACCGCAACAAACAAAGTCCAGCAGATGGTATTGGAGCACATGAAGGCAGCAAAAGACGCCCTTCAAAGTGAGCTCCGTGCTATAAGACCAATGCTGGGTGTGGCAAAAACGCACATGGAGTTGGAGTTGGAGAGCTATCTCGAATTGGAGAGAGGCGAGACCAGGAAGATCACAACAGCCCTGAAAAAGGCGGAAGATCTCCTGGCGACTGAGCGCCTTCAATTCAAGCAAAAGATCTTCCAGGATGTCAAGCATCAAACCTCGACAAACAAAGAACAGCAGATGGCTTTGGAGCGCATGAAGGAAGAAAACCAGGCCCTTCAAAGTGAGCTCTGTGTTTTACGACCAATGCTCTGTGTGGCAAAAACGAACGTGGAGTTGGAGAGCCATCTCAAATTGGAGAGAGGCGAGACCAGGAAGATCACAACAGCCCTGAAAAAGGCGGAAGATCTCCTGGCGACTGAGCGCCTTCAATTCAAGCAAAAGATCTTCCAGGATGTCAAGCATCAAACCTCGACAAACAAAGAACAGCAGATGGCTTTGGAGCGCATGAAGGCAGAAAACCAGGCCCTTCAAAGTGAGCTCTGTGTTTTACGACCAATGCTCTGTGTGGCAAAAACGAAAGTGGAGTTGGAGTTGGAGAGCTATCTCGAATTGGAAAGAGGCGAGACCAGGAAGATCACAACAGCCCTGAAAAAGGCGGAAGATCTCCTGGCGACTGAGCGCCTTCAATTCAAGCAAAAGATCTTCCAGGATGTCAAGCATCAAACCTCGACAAACAAAGAACAGCAGATGGCTTTGGAGCGCATGAAGGCAGAAAAAGACGCCCTTCAAAGTGAGCTCCGTGCTATAAGACCAATGCTCTGTGTGGCAAAAACGCACATGGAATTGGAGAGCTATCTCGAATTGGAGAGAGGCGAGACCAGGAAGATCACAACAGCCCTGAAAAAGGCGGAAGATCTCCTGGCGACTGAGCGCCTTCAATTCAAGCAAAAGATCTTCCAGGATGTTAAGCATCAAACCTCGACAAACAAAGAACAGCAGATGGCTTTGGAGCGCATGAAGGAAGAAAACCAGGCCCTTCAAAGTGAGCTCTGTGTTTTACGACCAATGCTCTGTGTGGCAAAAACGAACGTGGAGTTGGAGAGCCATCTCAAATTGGAGAGAGGCGAGACCAGGAAGATCACAACAGCCCTGAAAAAGGCGGAAGATCTCCTGGCGACTGAGCGCCTTCAATTCAAGCAAAAGATCTTCCAGGATGTCAAGCATCAAACCTCGACAAACAAAGAACAGCAGATGGCTTTGGAGCGCATGAAGGCAGAAAACCAGGCCCTTCAAAGTGAGCTCTGTGTTTTACGACCAATGCTCTGTGTGGCAAAAACGAAAGTGGAGTTGGAGTTGGAGAGCTATCTCGAATTGGAGAGAGGCGAGACCAGGAAGATCACAACAGCCCTGAAAAAGGCGGAAGATCTCCTGGCGACTGAGCGCCTTCAATTCAAGCAAAAGATCTTCCAGGATGTCAAGCATCAAACCTCGACAAACAAAGAACAGCAGATGGCTTTGGAGCGCATGAAGGAAGAAAACCAGGCCCTTCAAAGTGAGCTCTGTGTTTTACGACCAATGCTCTGTGTGGCAAAAACGAACGTGGAGTTGGAGAGCCATCTCAAATTGGAGAGAGGCGAGACCAGGAAGATCACAACAGCCCTGAAAAAGGCGGAAGATCTCCTGGCGACTGAGCGCCTTCAATTCAAGCAAAAGATCTTCCAGGATGTCAAGCATCAAACCTCGACAAACAAAGAACAGCAGATGGCTTTGGAGCGCATGAAGGCAGAAAACCAGGCCCTTCAAAGTGAGCTCTGTGTTTTACGACCAATGCTCTGTGTGGCAAAAACGAAAGTGGAGTTGGAGTTGGAGAGCTATCTCGAATTGGAGAGAGGCGAGACCAGGAAGATCACAACAGCCCTGAAAAAGGCGGAAGATCTCCTGGCGACTGAGCGCCTTCAATTCAAGCAAAAGATCTTCCAGGATGTCAAGCATCAAACCTCGACAAACAAAGAACAGCAGATGGCTTTGGAGCGCATGAAGGCAGAAAAAGACGCCCTTCAAAGTGAGCTCCGTGCTATAAGACCAATGCTCTGTGTGGCAAAAACGCACATGGAGTTGGAGAGCTATCTCGAATTGGAGAGAGGCGAGACCAGGAAGATCACAACAGCCCTGAAAAAGGCGGAAGATCTCCTGGCGACTGAGCGCCTTCAATTCAAGCAAAAGATCCTCCAGGATGTCAAGCATCAAACCTCGACAAACAAAGAACAGCAGATGGCTTTGGAGCGCATGAAGGCAGAAAACCAGGCCCTTCAAAGTGAGCTCTGTGTTTTACGACCAATGCTCTGTGTGGCAAAAACGAACGTGGAGTTGGAGAGCCATCTCAAATTGGAGAGAGGCGAGACCAGGAAGATCACAACAGCCCTGAAAAAGGCGCAAGATCTCCTGGCGATTGAGCACCTTAAATTCAAGCTAGAGATCCTCCAGGATGTCAAGCATCAAACCTCGACAAACAAAGAACAGCAGATGGCTTTGGAGCGCATGAAGGCAGCAAAAGACGCCCTTCAAAGTGAGCTCCGTGCTATAAGACCAATGCTCTGTGTGGCAAAAACGCACATGGAGTTGGAGAGCTATCTCGAATTGGAGAGAGGCGAGACCAGGAAGATCACAACAGCCCTGAAAAAGGCGGCAAGATCTCCTGGCGACTGAGCGCCTTCAATTCAAGCAAAAGATCCTCCAGGATGTCAAGCATCAAACCTCGACAAACAAAGAACAGCAGATGGCTTTGGAGCGCATGAAGGCAGAAAACCAGGCCCTTCAAAGTGAGCTCTGTGTTTTACGACCAATGCTCTGTGTGGCAAAAACGAACGTGGAGTTGGAGAGCCATCTCAAATTGGAGAGAGGCGAGACCAGGAAGATCACAACAGCCCTGAAAAAGGCGCAAGATCTCCTGGCGACTGAGCACCTTCAATTCAAGCAAGAGATCCTCCAGGATGTCAAGCATCAAACCTCGACAAACAAAGAACAGCAGATGGCTTTGGAGCGCATGAAGGCAGAAAACAAGGCCCTTCAAAGTGAGCTCTGTGTTTTACGACCAATGCTCTGTGTGGCAAAAACGAACGTGGAGTTGGAGAGCCATCTCAAATTGGAGAGAGGCGAGACCAGGAAGATCACAACAGCCCTGAAAAAGGCGCAAGATCTCCTGGCGACTGAGCGCCTTCAATTCCAGCGAAAGATCCTCCAGGATCTCAAGCATCAAACCTCCCTAGACAAAGACAAGCAACTCACATTGGAGCGCATGAAGGTAGACAAAGAGGCCTTTAAAAGTGAGCTCCATGCTGTAAAACTTATGCTGGATTTGTCAAAAACCAACCTGGAGTTGGAGTTTGAGAGCAATCTCGAATTTGAGAGAGCAGAGACCAGGAAGACCACAGCAGCCCTGAAAAAGGCGGAAGATATCCTGCAGACTGAGCGCCTCCGATTCCAGCGAGAGATCACTGACCTCCAGGAGACAGAGAAATCGAAAACGACCTGTCTCGCTCAACTGGAAGCACAAACTAGTACGCTCATGGGCGCTCTAAATGAGGCTCAGCAGGAGCTGAAGATCAGGACTCTCCAGTGGCAGGAGGAGAACATTGTTCTCACTGCAAAGCTGGAGGTATCCCATGTCATCCATCTTGCCCAGCTAGAGATGCATGCATCGGAAAAAAAGACCTTTGTGTCTTTGCTTCAGAAAAAAGCAGAAGAACATCTTGAATGGGATCATGTCCTTGAACAGCTGATGGAGGAGGTTGGGAAAACAAAGACTTCCTACGAGACTCAGCTCGAGGAGCAGCAGCAGGCAAATAAAAAGCTTGTGGACAATCTGAGCGAGGCTGTGCAGAAGATGGAGCGTAATTGCATCCACTTGGAGGAGGACAGGTTGACCGTCCTGCGGGACAAAGAAAGGCTGAAATATAATCAGCAGATGGAGAAGGAGAAGTGGCAGGAAACAGAGAGCTACCTAAAGTCTCAGATTGAGTGCCAAACCCTCAAAAAGAAGGAGAAGAAGAAGTGGTTCAAGTGGAAAGGGAACAGGCCAACCCTCCGTCAGGACTCAACAAACGTGTCGCACGACCTGCAAAAGAAAGGGCAGAAGTGGAAGAGCTGTAAGTCGACCTTCCTTCAGGCCTCACTGAGGCTTGAAAGGAATCTGCAGGAGCGGGAGCAAGTGTGGCAAGAGGAGAAATCCCCCCTGCTTCAAAGCACAGACTGGCCGACAAACCATCTGCAGGCGAAAGAGCAAGAGTGGCAGAAAGCAGAATCCTCCTTGAAGTCCCAGCTGACGGACCTTCAGAGTCTGAACTCCAAGAAGAAGAAGGAGAAGACCTGGTTCAAGGGCTTCTTCTAAAACCCTGCTCCGAGTGTTGGCACTGGGTCTGTAAGGCCACAGCAACACATTAAGCTTTAATAAAACTGCTAAAAGCATGTTAGGTTTATCTGTCGGTTGTTGTTAAACATACTTTTTGTTAAATTATAAATCAGGGTAAAAGCATTGAACTGAACAAAAGTAGACAACTTTTCAAGATTTTAAATTGGTCCAAATGTAAGGATTTCTGTCAAGAAACACTCATTTAAAACACTTAGCTTCTTCCAAGCCAAGAAAGGCCCTTCAAAATAAATACAATACTGATGTTTTTTTTAATAAAACAAAACTATAGATTAAAGGTTGGGTAGGTAATTTTGGAGAAACCAGCTCGAGTGCGCTAGAATTTGAAAATACACAGCCGGAACAAATCTGCCACTTCCTTACAGAGCCCCTCCTCCAACACACACAAACGCGCACATGACCAATGAGGGCACGAGATAAGTGTGTGCACAGATGGAAGGCTGACAGGCAGGTAGGCCATCCAGTTATTTTTAGCCGGGCCGGCTCAAATGATTGGTCGTGCTTTTTACAGCGCCACAGCTTCCACAGGTGACATTTTTGTATGGATATTTTGTCAAAGCACTTAAGATATTCATTGCTATCGGGATGTTAAGAGCATTCCATGGAATATAACAAAAAGTGTATCTCGAGCCGGTTTCTCCAACTTACCTACCCCACCTTTAATTGTTAAGTAGTGAGTAAGTCTATGTTACATAGATTTAGTTATTAAACAAAAACATGGACATTTTAAACAGTAAAGCACATATAATTCACAAATTGGTCAACATTAGCAATCTTAAATCAAACAAACCAAAAACACTATGATATCATTGGATGCTGTAGTAATAATATTTGTCGTTTGAAATGAAAAACCGCTGTAGGAGAAAACATGTTAAAGCGACTGCTGTCCACATTTGTTTTTGGTCACAAAGCAGCGGCTGCGATTCACGTCACTGTCTATCACTGTAACAGGTAAACCCATTGTTCTAAAGACAGACTTGACTTTAAAATGACACCATAGACATGACACCAGACCACAGCCATCGTCTTTGCCTCATGCCAAGTCGCAGAGATCCGAGAAGAAATAAAAAGGTGTCAGAGTCTCCCCTGCAGCCATTGACGGGGCGAGAGGGTGACAGCATGATGGATGTCTTGTTATGAGCTTCTGCAAACTGCTGCTGTATGTGAGCCGGCCCAAAGATGTCCAGGTTATGAATGGACTAGTCAATGAGCGAGAACATAAATGGCCTTTGGTCATAATCTCTTAAAATGAGAAGGGAGATGTCACCGCTCACTGGAGAAGATGCATCGCTCAATTTGGGTGTCTCTCATCTTTCCTGGGGTTTTCTTTTACTCCTCTTTGATTAGCATAGCTGACCTATCACACACTGGTGCTGAGTCATTAGGTGTTAGCATTTTCAATTACCTCCCATCTCTGCCACCCCGTCTCCTCTGTGAGGCAGACACTGCACAGCAGGAGAAAAGCAACAAAATGCTAATTTCCTGCTTATAAAAAGGCTAACTACATCTGAGCTCCACTTGAAAAGAAAACAAAAAAAACAAGCAAATGAACAAAGCGGTAGAAGCTATAAAAACAAACAGTCCTTCTAATGTCCCATGGTTCATGTAGAACTTTATTTCAGCTATATGGTTGTTTTTAAAAGCACTTATTAGCAATACAGACTGAACGGTTTCCATGATACACGTCGTACTGCATATGTCAAACATTCATGCCAAAGGAAATACTGATACATAATCAACTGGACAGTTACAGGTATTGAAAATAAAGTACAAAATAGGCTTTTTCATAACAACCATAACAAGAAAACACTACCATAAAGCGTAATAGTGCTTCTAGCTTAAAGTGTTATCATGACAAATGAAAGGAATCAAAACCGTTCTCAAAAAAGTAGCTTTCAGTCGTAAAAGAGGGAGAAAAAAATGCTTGTATGGGCTTGCAAATTCCCACATAGCGGAGCAAGCTAGCTATCTTGCTGAGTCTCCACATGGGCAACTGCCTTTTAAAAGAGGTACGGCAAGTTCTGTCTTTAAAAAATCATTAGCTTTCCTCCCAAATAAAACATTGGTGAAAAGATACTTGACACTTTTGACAACAAAATGTCTTTTTTTCTGTTTCACAAAGAACACGTTAGGCTTACAGAGACCTATTTTAGCGAAATATGCTTCTACCGATGATTGCTAGAAAGCTATTTCCAACAGAAAGCAAACGGAAAAACATCACAAACGTGTCTCAACATTAATATCAAAGCAGAATGTTATTGAGATTTTGAGGCTACATATTAGGAAGGCAGTGAAACTTATGAATCCTATCTTTTTGGGCAGCAATACAAAATAATTTAATCTACATTTTCATCTTAGTGTTCTAATAGATTGTACTCTCTAGCTTAATAGATGTCAATTTTGAAATAAAGGAAATACACTTAAATTAAAAAGATAATACAAGATAAACAGCACCTTATCCCCATACAAGTTATTTATGATTTTTGGAAGCAAATGGCAAAGTCGTCGATGGTAAATTAGCAATGCTCGTTGAATTGTACATTTTTTTGTCAGAAAATACCGCCAACTCTTAACAGTTTAACATCAAGGTGTGACAAGATACTCTAGAGAAGTGTTTGCATCGGGTTGAGCTGTGTGTACAACAAACATGTACAACAGGGACTGATCACTGGACAGAAGCTCAGTGTGTGTGTGTGTGTGTTTACTGCCATCTCTGTGGTGTGCTACCTTGCAGTTACTACACCTCCACCTGTGTTTTAACACCGAGTAAAAGAGGACCTCCAGAGTCAGTGCAGCAAAGAGCTTTTACCCTGACTCAGCTTTTCTTGTGCAAAACTGTCACGACTGGTCTTTAACTGCAAGGAGTCGACCTACAGCGTGTCACAACAGCCAAACTGAACACAGACATGAAGCGAAAACACTCACTGAACCTTAAAGTTGAGCAAACAATAATGTGTATAAAACAACTTGCCATACTGTCGTGAAAATTAAGTACTTAAAATCCACATCTGGAGCTTCCGATACCAATACACGTGCATAAAGATTTACAAATACAATAAAACTTGATTGCAGCTGGCACTGACTGCGACAGATGCGTGAGAACTTTACATCACAGGTAACAGGCCGACCTCTGCATCAATTCTTCTAGACTTATGAATTTGCTGAGAACTGTTCCATAAACTGTTCATATCCAAGACTAAGAGGCCAAAGAAGCCACCGTAGACTTAAGGAGAGACAAATGACTTTCACATATCAAGTAAAAACTGAGAAAATGACACAGAAAATGTAACGAGAAGGGGAAAAGTAGGTATAGAAAAAAACGAGAGCAAGCATCTTTCTTGTTGCAGTGCGGACTCACGACAGAACAGCAAAACTGATGTAAGTCAATTCATAATTGTTTTCCTTGTAACAGAAATTCCATCTGAAGACAATCAAGCCATTAAGAGAGCATTTGCTGTGTCCAATAAGACATTTGAGGACGCCCTTAGCTGGCTGACCCGGTGAGGTGTGGATGGTGGAGCAGCGGCAGCAGCTGGTGTGATTGTGGCTTTACTGGCATGGACGCTGTGAGCTTTAAGAGAAGAGAAAAAAGTCTGTGGGGGGTGCGATAGGGGGTCTAGTAAAGAAGGATGCGTCGCTCGATGGCCTTGCGGCAGATGGGGCACTCGCTCATCCGGTCCCCACACAGCTGGCAGGTGCCGTGGCCGCACATGAAGATCATGTCAGATAAAATGTGCAAGATAACGTTGATGTAGCATTTCTTTATTGTCGAAATGATGACATTTATAACGGGATAAAATCAAAGTGAATGGCCTGCTGCTGCTGAATGCATGGGGCAAGTGACTGGAACAAGTTTTAAAAGTTATTACATCGTTTCAGATAATAATAATAATAATAATGATAATTCATTCTATTTAGGGGCGCCTTTCAAAGCACCCAAGGGCACCTTACAATTCATAACATATTCTAAGGAAAGGTTTACTGTAGGAGAATGCAGTCCGGGTGATGTTTTTTATGTGGGGTGCAGATGAGAGGGAGCTGTCCAGAATGACACCAAGATGTTGTGTTTGAGTTCTTGATAAGCCATTAAAACAGTAAAACAAGTGTCTCCTGCTCACCAAAACATACCCATCTGTTATGGAAAAAGAAAGTATTCCAAAAGTATTCTAAAAGTAACCTGAACACGTTACTTTTATAAGACTGTAACTGTATTCTGATTACTTTCAGAGCATGTATTCAGTAATCAGTAACTGATTACATTTACAAAGTAACCCTCCCAACCCTGCCTAGAAGTGATCCTTCGTTAGCGTGAAGAGTCTGCTAAGCTTTATGCAGTACCTGTATCCCCCCGGCCCGCGATAGTGTCTATTGGATACATTTTGGCCCTTGGACAAATGTAGTTGGTGATCCCTGGTCTACGTAATGCATAGGATATTCGCGCACCGCAATATCACGTGCGGGCTGGCTTGACTAGGTTTTCCCGAGTGGAGGCTGGCTTGACCGCAGTCATTATCCCTTATTTATTGTATTTGCTTTGGGAGGAATTAAGGATGTACAATTATGAACCGCTCCAGACACGCATTAATATGAACTATATATAAGCTAATTCTCTCGCTGATTGTCTCGTTCACTTATGAAGGTATGTTAATTTAGTGACATTTATATTACATAGACTGTAATACTATTCAATAACCACAAATAGCATGCATCCATTTCAGTTAGAATTTTGCAATTTAGATAACATTTACCAACATAGACTTTTTGAAAACATTTGTATATATTGTTAATGGATTTTTACATAAATTAATATAGAGTTAACATATACAGCATTTTAACTCTATATTAATATATTCCATTATTACATTCCAGCATTACATCACCAATTTAAGTTGTATTGTTTGCATGAAATAATATGAGCTAAACATATTACTTTTCATATATCTTTGTGTAAAGGTTTCCTTTAGGTGATCCAGAAAGGTTGGACCAGTGGGTACTGAACATCGGAAGACTGTGTTGGACCCCTACGGTTTCTTCTCGCCTCTGCAGTGATCACTTTGGGTGTCATCACTACAGCACTGACTCATGGGTATAGACCATTTTTTTTAATCGACAAAAGGCCAAATGAAGATTTTGCCAGTATACCAACATGAAAATCTTTTATTTAAAGCAACCTATCACATTAAGACTAAGACGGGTCATACTGAATAGTTTGTGCACACATTGTTAACATGTGATCTTTCTTTCATGTAGGACGCTTGAGGGAAATTGCAACGCCTCGGCCAATGTGATGTCTTCTCCACCTTCTTGGTGTTTGCATTGTCACTGATAAATGACAGGGTAGTATTCATTGTCAAGATTTTGTGTTTTTAAACTTGGGACTCTTTTCAGACTACTACGGCTTGGGAAAAGATTTGAGCCTTAATGTGTAATGTTTTCTGTATTGTATGGTAAGCTTATCCTTTCATTTGATAGTCAGATTTGGATGTGATAGCTAACATTTTCAGTAAGCAGTAGACAAAAGAAGTGAAAATATGAATGTAATTTATTTTCAATATTTACATAAATACAGAATTATTTTAACAAATAAAATAACAAAAAACATCATAACAAATACAAAATAAAAGGTTTGACAGACAGCCATGCCCAGCATGGGCCTGGAGAGCTACAGAGTCCATTGGGGGAAGAGGGGGGGGGGGGGTGGGAGGTGGGGAAGAGGAAGAGCAGCCATGTTAACAGTGTTATGGCTACAGATGTAATATCCAACTCAACATTAGCCATGACAGTCTGGGCTTAGCAAGGGCCTTAGAATACATACTTTAAAGGCCAAATCCAAAAACAGTGATACTGACATTTTAGCAGTTCACAGTCTTTGGAGGTGGTCTTTCAGGCAATTGGCTAGTGACTTTAAAAAAAATATCATTTCCCGTAGGGGTGAAATGAACTCTATCTCGCAAAAAAAGCCCAGGACTGTCATGTCTAATGTTGGAGTGGTCAACAATGACACCATTTAGGCTATGAACAAAAGTAGCCAAAATGTAATCAATATAAAAGCGCCTTTCTTTTTCTACAGTCATATTTAATTTATACTCTCAAAGCGCTGTTGAAACAGTAACGTTGGATTGAATGTATATAGGCGACAATTGATGGTCAAAAAGTATAAATATGCACATTTTGCATTTGTTAGCCCACGCATATAACACTGTTTATATTTGAATCATGGAGAAGCGTTTTTAAACTTGTATAGTGTAATATCAAGAACAGTTAAATCATAGGGGAAAGCTTTGTTTAATTCACAAAACGCTAATTCCTTATACTGTATACAGTAGGCCACAGTCTATGGCTAATTCCATAGGCTAATTCACGCAACACTGGCCATATCTCTGCTAGTTTACAAAGTTTAGTTACAAATGACATTTATATTTGAAAAACGGTGAAGCACTTAAAAAACAATTGTAGAGTGTAGGTTCAAGAACATTTCAATCAAAAAGGACACGTTTTGTAAAGTTACAGGGTATTTTACCTTCAGAATATGCCTGGAACGAGTAGCAGTGACCGCAAGTTGGGTTGTTAGCTTAATACTGGGAGCATATTAGCTTAGCTTCTTAGCCTGAGCTAGGTCTGGAATTTCACGTCCGTTGTCAGCGGTTGTCAGCAGGTCCCGCCCTGTCCCGCCTCGGCTCCGCCTCTTTGCCCTTATTTGGAGCAGGCGGGAGTTAAAATCGACGTCACTGTCGAGCCGTTAGTGGCCGACTCCGCCTACTTTAGGCTTCTCGGCAACTCTGCAGAATCCTATGGGTGACGTCACGGACCCTACGTCCATTTATATATACAAGCCTCATCCCAATACCCCTCCTAGGGCCCTTCTCACTTCGGTTAAATTGATTCCTTGCGTCCCTCACTTGCGTCGTTTCCCTGCGACTAGTCCCTCCCACCAGGGAAGCATGGAGAGACGCAAGGAAACCACGAGAAGCAGGGAAATGAGTTTTAAGAGCAATGGGACGTCCTTTCCTCCAGAGCGTCACGTGAAGCGACGTCCGTTTGTGATGACGCTGCACAGCTGATCGTCTGACAGCAGCCAGCTCTGTCCCCGTTATTTTCACACACACCCAAGCCTCTGTTAGTACACATTTACTGACACAAACATTTGTATCATCTGTTGCAGACCCCAATAAATAAAATAAAATAAGAACTCATTCTCAAAAAAGATAAACGCCATTCTTAAAATGTATAAACGAACAATAGTTTGATTAATATTGATTAGAGTGCACAATTACGGTGGCCCTGAAGTGCAAGACACCACAGCATTTCACAAAACAATACAGCATTTCACAAAACAATACAGCATTTCACAAAACAATACAGCATTTCAGAAAACACAACAGCATTTCACAAAACACAACAGCATTTCACAAAACACCACAGCATTTCACAAAACACAACAGCATTTCACAAAACGCCGCAGCATTTCACAAAACACAACAGCATTTCACAAAACGCCGCAGCATTTCACAAAACACAACAGCATTTCACAAAACGCCGCAGCATTTCACAAAACACAACAGCATTTCACAAAACACTACAGCATTTCACAAAACACAACAGCATTTCACAAAACACAACAGCATTTCACAAAACACAACAGCATTTCACAAAACGCCACAGCATTTCCGAAAACGCCACAGCATTTCCGAAAACACCACAGCATTAAACAAAACACAACAGTATTTCACAAAACACAACAGCATTTCACAAAACACAACAGCATTTCACAAAACACCACAGCATTTCAGAAAACACAACAGCATTTCACAAAACACTACAGCATTTCAGAAAACACTACAGCATTTCCGAAAACACTACAGCATTTCAGAAAACACTACAGCATTTCCGAAAACGCCACAGCATTTCAGAAAACGCCACAGCATTTCACAAAACACCACAGCATTTCACAAAACACTACAGCATTTCACAAAGCACAACAGCATTTCACAAAACGCCGCAGCATTTCAGGAAACGCCGCAGCATTTTACGAAACGCCGCAGCATTTCAGGAAACGCCGCAGCATTTCACAAAACACAAAAGCATTAGAAAACACCACAGCATTTCACATTGGACGGAAAGGGTATTCCTTTAGGGAGAACACTTCTTGTTTGTGATTGGACAGAGCCAAAACCATAGACTGTATATATAAATGGACGTAGTGTCCGTGACGTCACCCATAGGATTCTGCAGAGTTGCCATGAAGCCCTTAGTAGGCGGAGTCGGCCACTAACGGCTCGACTGTGACATCAGAGTCTAATCCCGCCTGCTCCAAATAAGGGCAAAGAGGCGGAGCCGAGGCGGGACCTGCTGCCTCCGAACTGGAAGTAAACAGAGCTAGCTCAAGCTAAGAAGCTAAGCTAACATGAAATACATGCACATAGATATATATAAACACTAGATGGCTCATGGGAGATTTTCCAGCGTAGCTGACCGGCCGCCATCTTGCCACAGTCAACAGTTACTCTGATTCGCGTTATGGTAGCTGTTGTAAGGTGAGTGATCTGCACAAAAATACTTTTAACTCGCTGAAATCTTGACTGATTTACAAACTGTTTGGTTTATTATAAACATTATTAGCATGGCTATGATACAGGATGCTTGGACATGTTGAAATTGCAGCTTTTCTTTGTGTATGTGGTTGTATTTATTAGCTGGCTAATAACAAGAGGCTGTGAGTGAGACCTAGGCCCATTCCCAAACCGCCCCCTACACCCTACCCCTATACCCTACCCCTACACCCTACCCCTCCGTTTGTGCGTTCACGCGGAGGGTCCGCCATATTGAGGGCTGTTCCAAACCAACGAGTGTGGAGGGGGAGTGGGCTATCAAGCCCTCAAACAGCGAGTCTGCAGCGGTGCTGACTTGAGACCGGTCTCTATCTGACCGGAGTCACGCTGTGTGTGTCCGTCAGGAAACACGCTGTTTACAAGTAGTTCCAGCAAACATCCACTGATAAACTGCGATGTTAACAACCTCATAACCTCATATGTTTTTAACTTAGGATCATACCTGTGTTTAGTCTAGAAAAAGGTAAATGTGTGCATTTTATTATAAAGTTGTGTATATTTACAGATCGTTGCAAAAACTAAGAAGCTTATAAACATCAGGTTTAAAACTAAAAGAGCTTTGAAACACAATGAAAGATGTTTGGAGTTTTATTTGAGTTATTCATTTAAACTTTTTGTCTAAGAAATGCTGATTTGAAACCATTGTTACATACAGTTACGGCATTTCCTGTTTCTGCCGGAGAGAGGGGAGGCCGTCCCAAAGCTTGCTGCTGTATTTACTCCCTCCATCTGACAGGAGGGAGCCTCGTTGAGCTGCGAGTGTGGCTACAGACGGAGTTCACTGGGGTAGGGTCGAGGGAGTGGTTTGGGATTGGGCCTGAGTGTGTGCTAACAGCTAACGACTGATGTGTTGGGCCAATCACGAAGCATCATTTCTTGACTGGCAGCAAAAACAACCAATCACAGCAGTGCTTCTCTGGCTGGCTCTGTCCAATCACAAACAAGAAGTGTTCTTCCTAAGGAATACCCTTTCCCTCCAATGTGAAATGCTGTGGTGTTTTGTGAAATGCTGCGGCGTTTTGTGAAATGCTGTAGTGTTTTCTGAAATACTGTTGTGTTTAGTGAAATGCTGTGGTGTCTTGCACTTCAGGGCCACCGTAGAATAGTTTTGAGTACACATGTTTTTCATGTGTGCAACCGGTTTCCATATTAAAATCATGTTAATCCAACGGCCTTTTTTTTCAGTGTAGTGGGGGGGGGGGGGCTGATTGTTGAGGGCTTTGTGAGTAATGAGGAGGACTTTGAAGTTGATTCTTTGACTGACGGGGGAAACACCGGCTGTTGTTATGCTTGCTGTGATAAGTTACTCCGTTCTCCGCATGTAATTATGCCGTTATAAGCAGGGGTGCACATTACTTTTTTGCCCTGGTTCTCAAAGGAGCACCTGGAGATGTTGCTTGGTGCTCATCCTTAAAATGAAATAAACCGTAACTTTTGAGGGGGTCTTGACTTTATTTGCCAGACACACGCGCTGAACACAAATGCAGAGGTGAACACAAGACAACATTAGCACGACCAGTAATCCTACAAGCTGTCATCACTACCCTCCTGACTGTTCTCCTCACTGTCTTCCTCTCTGTCAGACATGGTAGCTGATGATGTAGGCCTACTACTTTCTCTCTGGTTGAGTCTGTGATTAGCTGCTTGCATCCACAAGTCAACAGCTGGTATTGGGTCGAAAGTCTCTGTTGTCATCTTAGACAAGTGGATGTAATCAAATAAGTATGTGAACATAACCAATAACCTACCATAGCCAATAACAAATTAATGTAACTTATTTTATTTTTGTTGTTCATATCTTATTTTACCTTAACATTTATTTATTTATGCATTTTTTTTTATCTTTCCAGTTTTAAACGATATGTCTGGTTTACTGTCCTATAGTATACATTGGAATGATTTCAAACGTGTTTATCCCAATAATTATAAAGGAGTGCCTTGAAAATATGTGTTTACATAAATTGTGATCAAAACGTTTGAGACCCACTGAGATAACTTAGACTAAAGTGAACTATCTAAACACTCAGAGTCCTTTACCTCACTGAGCTGTAGTTATCAGCCTCAGTCTGACTGGAGAGGACTCTCCCTCCACATCATTGTAGAAACATCTTCTTCTTATATCCGTTAGAGCAGAGCTCTAGCACCAGATTCTAATAACAACAGCGCCGGAACCGGTGGACCCTCCCTTTCTCCCACGCTCACTCGCACTTTGGCTGTGAGCTGCGGGCGCCAGATAAGCCAACATCCCCCATTTTCATCACTTACAGCGCCCATTGTACAGGGCAAATGAAACATGTAACCGGGGTGAAAAGGGTGTTACATTTACTTAATTATGAATATTGTTACATCAAGGCCGAAAATTAGGATGAGCCCCAACGAACAAAAATGTTTTTTTCCCTCCCAGAGCTGCCAGCGCAGCGCCTCCCCAGATCTGGCGCCCTAGGCGAACATCTCAGTGCTACGGGCCGGCCCTGAGTTCATATGCAACTCGCAAATATCTCTCTCTCCTCTCTTCTCTCTTCTCTCTTTTCCCTTCTCTCTCTTCTCTCTCTCCCTCTCTCTCAATGTTGGTACGCAAATGCGCCTTTTTTCAAATGACCCGGTGCTCTTTTTTTGGCGTAGGTGCGCATGCGCACCTGCGCACCAGTTATGTGCAGCCCTGGTTATAAGCTTCAAAGTTGTATTTATCATCTGAATTTGGCGAAACGAGTTTAATATTCTAAAAGCCAATACTTTGTTTATTTGAAATCAGTAGAAAACAAACTGTAACGGACCCTGCCGTGTTATCTATGATTACTATGCCTTGCATTCATAATTTCAGCGGGAGGGAGGGGGTGGCGGCGCTGCGGAAGAGCAGAATGCGAGTGAGAGGTGCCTGCCATCTTCCCTTTACAAGCTTCATAAATGTATTTATCGTTTAATGTTGTCAATAAAAGTTTCATATTCTGAAAGCCAAGACTTTGTTTATTTAAAATCAAACAAAACACCCGAACCCAGAAAAACTATTTTTTTACACAAATCCACTTTTATTTTTAAATGAGCCGTTGCGACTTCCGATAGAGCGGGTCACATATGAGCACAGCCCTCTGTGGATGTCAGCATGAGCAAGAGAAAGGTATCTGAGGAAAATCAAGATAAGTGGGAGAAAGACAATCTTTTCACTGAATTCAGGGATAAACCACAATGTTTAGTATGTTTGCAGACCGTTGCTGTAATGAAAGTAAGCAACTCGAGCTGCCACTACTACTAATTTGTGTATGTGTGTTCCAAGTGAATTTGCGGCCCCCTGGTGACCAGTAGGCTACATAAATTATGTGGACCCCATCAACATCCAAGTTGCCAATGCCTGCTCCAGGCGGACAGGTTCAGCCTGCGTCGGATGCTGGAGCAGTAGACGAGTCTGTTATAATTTGAGATGACGCTGAAGGCGTCGGTAGGGATAGACGTGATGCCGGTGTTGTCGCAGATGATCCTGGATATGGTGGAGGTGGACAGAGTCGCTCTCTGAGCCGGGGTGAACACGCCCTGGTTCTCGTACCACAGTCTGATGATATCAAACAACAGACTACGGTCAGCAGATCATTTGTTTGTAAAGCATTTATTTTCATGATTCTGACATTTAATATAAATATATAACACAATTTATTATGTTAGACACATTTTTTTTATATGTATACATTTTGAAAATCTAATGCTCAACATAGCCATGAATGTAAGTACATGTACAATTTAACAGTTCATCAACAAAACAAAAATACTGTAACCTGTGACACTATACATGTAGATTGTTAGAAATCAGAACTAAATGTGATTCACATGTTATTATCTACATGGACACTGACCTGTCCCCCTGGCGGATCCTCTGGAACTGTGATGCGATGAGGCAGGCGAACAGAGGCCCCACGCGGCCGCCACGGACAAACGGCTCCGCCACGCCTCCCATCCAGACGTCGATGTTGGCGGGGGTCTCATAGAGCTGCAGCAGCTTACGGGCCAGGTCGGCGTTGTTCAAAACCTGAGCGAGCTCTGCCTGGTTCCCTGGCTGAGACAGGCCACAGAACTTGCGCCAGGCGTTGTAGCCTAGAGGAGAAAACATTGGGTAAGCAAATAGTGGATGAGGACAATAAGAAAGAAAGAAACATCAGAGAAGGATGATATTCAAAGTGAGGGATGTACCAGGCAAGCCGTGGTCACGCCCCCTCTGCATGTTAAGAGAACCAAGATCCGAAGCCAGATGCATCACAAACTGGAACAAGCGCTCCCTCAGAGCGTCCACCATCATGTTATCCTGAGTGTTCAGCTTAGCAGGACGTCCAACCAGGCCACGGAGCAGGGGGTCAATGCCCCCTGGAGATATTTAAATAGAAGTTAGGGTTGACTTATAGTTGCATTTCTATTTGATAAGTTACTCCACTGCTCTCTGTAAAACTCACCCTCGAAGACGACCCTCCAGGGGGTGAAGAAGGCCTCGAACAAAGGCACGCTGGGTAAGCGGGAGTTCTCCCTGTAGTTTTCATCTAGACGGAATACGACTGGCTGGATGGCCAAGTGGGCGAAGCGGAAAGCTGCTGTAGCGAAGACGTTGGCGATGCCGGGGTCCACGTTAGCATTGTAGCCGGGGTAACGGCCAAGCTGTCTACGTATTGCATCAGGACCCACAATGTGAGGCAGATAGTCCCTGAACACAAACAACTGGGAGAGACAGAGGTCGATCTTCAGTAAAACATGTTGTTGTAAGGAACAATATATAATCATGAGTGACCCTCAGGTTTTGCTACCTGTGTGTAAGCCCCCATGATTTTGCGGGCCTCCTGGTAGAGCGTCTCGCTGTCCCACTGCGGGTTTATTCTCTTCAGCTGCCGGGCCAGGCGGTTGTGCTCACGCATGAACAGAGTGTGAATAGATGTGAGAGCGATGTTCTCGTCAACGCGGACGTCACCTTACAGACAGAAATGTACCCATTAGATAGTTGATCAGAGGAGTGTATGTCCTTTAAAAATATTGGCTTTATAAATGATTCATCATGTCCTAATAGTTACACACATAGGCATGAAGAGGTTAAAAAAGGGAACATTTGCTTATTTACCTCTACTATAAATTACTTTCTATTTTTCTTAACTCAGTTATTATATCTTTAATATAGTGAAAACAATCTATGTTCTTTTTCTTTGATACTACATTGTTGTAGTGAATATTTAATTTTTTAAGTCTTCAAGATACTTATAAGTTATACAGTATATTTATATACTTACTTATATGGACACTTAATTACAAGATAAGACACACATCTGCATTACAATATAAGTATTGAAAAAAGAATTTATAAGACATGTTAGTGACATATACACTGAACAAAAATATAAATGCAAAACTTTTGTTTTTGCTCCCATTTTTCATGAGATGAACTCAAAGATCTAAAACATTTTCTATATACACAAAATAACCGTTTCTCTCAAATATTGTTCACAAATCTGAACAAATCTGTGATAGTGAGCACCAGGCTTGGATTTTCGTCATTTTAGGGGCAAGGCCATTTGGCCTTTGGTGTCACACATTTTTTCAGCGCGCAAAGGCCACATGCCAGGGCACAAAGGCCATTGAGGGAAAAATTAGGATTTGGAGCTTACAAATAAATAACTTCACTTTCTAATGACAAAAAACAAATCACTTTTTTAATATCAATAATCGTATCATCAGATAGGCCTATGCCTCCTTAGTATTACCGTATATAAAATGAAATACTTTACTTTGAATAATTAGTGTTTGGTATGTTTTCCATCTACTACTTCTCCCATTCACAAATCCGAAATGAAATCTAAAAATCCAAAATTCTATTAATATGTAACAAATATATTCCATTTCAGAGCAGAAGAAACAGCCTTCAAGGGTCAAACTCTGCACATACATCATTCAGCAGTGCACAGTGAAGCTCCAACATCCAACTGTATGAACAAGCAATACTTTGAAATGCAAAAGTCTGTGTGTGTGTGTGTGTGTGTGTGTGTGTCTCTTTAATCAACTCCTCACAGCTCCTCATATCTGTTCAGAAACTGGACAAAAGTTAAAGATGTACAAACCACAGACTGTCTCTGTCATGACGAATACAGTCGCTGCTTTAATTCTGTCTTTAGGACGTTGTTGTGAGTGTGGACGGAGCAGCTACAACATTAGTTTAGCCTGATCGATCCAATCTCCATTCACAAAACGCGCATTTTAAAAGGTTTTGCATGCCGTCTTGTCTGCACACTTGTCAAAGCATTAAAGCATGGTTTTTACTAACCGTTATCAGTATTTAGTTACTTCGGCATCATTTTGAAACGTGTATTACAATTAAATCACGGTAAAATAGGTTAATTTGGTCGTAGTTGGTTTCCACTACAGTATTTACATGGATATAAGCCCCGCCCCCTCTCCAGCGCGTCCTGTTTGAATGACAAGAGTAAACACAGCTGACAGCCACGGTGAAACTCCAGCGGTTAGAGCAATGAGAGTATTCGCA
This sequence comes from Pogonophryne albipinna, assembly GCA_028583405.1. Lineage (NCBI taxonomy): Eukaryota > Metazoa > Chordata > Actinopteri > Perciformes > Artedidraconidae > Pogonophryne > Pogonophryne albipinna. The sequence goes on from CM053261.1 coordinate 11,409,592, forward strand.
TCGCGTCCGTTGTGAACGCAGCATAATGCAGTTCAGAAACCACTGTTCTGACGCTTTTAAAGCAACTTTTAACAGTGTGAGGGGCCCAAAGGCCATGGTGGCCGTCGGACGTACAATTATTTGTGGGGCATAACGGCCAGACCGAGGGGCTACGACGGCCATGGCCGTCATGGCCGCCGTGAAAATCCCACCCTGGTGAGCACTTCTCCTTTGCCGAGATAATCCATCCCACCTCACAGGTGTGGCATATCAAGATGCTGATTAGACAGCATGATTATTGCACAGGTGTACCTTAGGCTGGCCACAATAAAAGGCCACTCTGAAACGTGCAGTTTTGCTTTATTGGGGGGGTCTGGGGGGGTCCGAAAACCAGTCAGTATCTGGTGTGACCACCATTTGCCTCATGCAGTGCAACACATCTCCTTCGCATAGAGTTGATCAGGTTGTTGATTGTTGGTCCACTCCTCTTCAATGGCTGTGCCAAGTTGCTGGATATTGGCAGGAACTGGAACACGCTGTCGTATACGCCGATCCAGAGCATCCCAAACATGCTCAATGGGTGACATGTCCGGTGAGTATGCTGGCCATGCAAGAACTGGGATGTTTTCAGCCTCCAGGAATTGCGTACAGATCCTTGCAACATTGGGCCGTGCATTATCATGCTGCAACATGAGGTGATGGTCGTGGATGAATGGCACAACAATGGGCCTCAGGATCTCGTCACGGTATCTCTGTGCATTCACAATGCCATCAATAAAATGCACCTGTGTTCGTCGTCCATAACATACGCCTGCCCATACCATAACCCCACTACCACCATGGGCCACTCGATTCACAACATTGACATCAGAAAACCGCTCACCCATCTGCCTGTTATGGTTATCTGAGAGGACCCAAACGCAGGACACGGCAGTGTGGTTACAAAGGTTTTATTTGGAGGAGAAGGAGCGTGGAGAGTAATCCGGCTGGAGAGTATCCACTGGAGAGTAATCCACTGGAGAGTAATCCACCGGAGAGTAATCCACTGGAGAGTAATCCACTGGAGAGTAATCCACTGGAGAGTAGTCCTGGAGCACAAGAAGAACAGGTAAGAATAATATTCAGGTGTAGCGGAAATCGTAACTATTTCTAGGAAGGCTGAGAAGGCTGAGAGTTTTACCACTGGGGTTTAACAACGATCTGGCGCTGACAGGTTGTGGAGCCTCTGCTGATATGCCATTTGTAATGGTTGATGGAAATCAGGTGTGTCGCAGAGGAGGGTGCTCAACTGATTGCAGCAGGTGGAGATTTGAGCCGGGAGCCAGGAGTGACAGGCACCACGCCCACACAGACAGGAAAGGGAAAACACACACAAGGGAGGTGGCTGGAGAATACAACCACCACAGTACCCCCCCCTTAAGGGACGCCTCCAGGCGGTCTACCAGGTCTACCAGGTCTTCCAGGGTTATCCCGGTGGAAGTCCCGTATCAGAGATGCGCCCACGATGTCTCGCCGGGGAACCCAACACCTCTCCTCTAGACCATAGCCCTCCCAATCCACCAGATATTGGAATCCCCTTCCACGGCGACGAACGTCCAACAATCGCCTGACGGTGTAGGTTGGGTGATTATTAATGATGCGGGGGGGTGGGGGAACACTCACTGGAGGAGACAAAGGACTGCTGGCTACAGGTTTCAACAGAGAGACATGAAATGTCGGATGAACCTTCATGTGTGAGGGAAGTTTGAGTTTGACTGCAGATGGATTAATAATGGAGTCGATGATGAAGGGGCCGACATACCGTGGAGTAAGTTTTTTTGACTCTGTCTTGAGTGGGAGATCTTTGGAAGAAAGCCAAACACTCTGACCTGGTAAGTAGTTGGGGGCCGGGGTCCTGTGGCGGTCTGCGATGAGGCGGTTGCGGGCAGCGGAGCGGAGCAGGGCTGCTCGGGTGTCACTCCACACCTTACGACAGCGACGAAGGTGGGCCTGAACGGAGGGAACAGCAACTTCCTCTTCCTGGGCTGGAAACAGAGGTGGTTGGAAACCCATGGCACAATGAAAAGGTGAAATACCTGTGGCTGCACTTGGCAGGGAGTTGTGGGCATACTCGATCCATGGCAGATGTGGGGCCCATGACGAAGGGTTCCTGAAAGCCACACAACGAAGAGCCGACCCCAGATCCTGGTTGGCCCGTTCCGTTTGCCCGTTCGTCTGAGGATGATAGCCAGATGACAGGCTCACCGATGCTCCCAGAGCCTGACAGAAGGCCTTCCAAACGTGGGAAATGAACTGGGGGCCCCGGTCAGAGACGATGTCGGTGGGGATCCCATGAAGTCGAACTACATGGTTGACCAGAAGATCTGCAGTCTCTCGGGCAGTGGGAAGCTTGGAAAGAGCCACAAAGTGTACCATCTTTGAGAATCTGTCCACAATAGTTAGGATGATGGTATTTCCTTGTGAAAGTGGAAGTCCAGTAACAAAATCCAATGCCACATGCGACCAAGGGCGACTAGGTACCGGCAGTGGGCGAAGCAGGCCAGAGGGAGGCTGGTGGGAGGACTTGGCGCGGGCACATACTGTACAGGCAGCAACAAAGGCCCTGGTGTCTTGAGCCATGGAAGGCCACCAGAACCGTTGTTTGAGAATGAACAGTGTGCGATGGGCACCAGGATGACATGAGAAACGAGAGGCGTGTGCCCACTGCAGGACCTTGGAGCGAACAGGGGTAGGCACAAAAAGACTATTAGCTGGGCAGTTACCTGGGTTAGGCTGCGTTCGCTGGGCCTCCCTGACCAATGACTCAATCTCCAAGGTAACAGCCCCCACCACGCAGGAGGCAGGTAGGATAGTGTCTGGACTGGCAGCTGGTCCATCGGAAGCGAACTGGCGAGAGAGGGCGTCAGGCTTGAGGTTCCGTGACCCTGGACGGTAGGTGAGGGTGAATGAGAAGCGGCCGAAATACAGGGCCCATCGAGCCTGACGGGAGTTAAGGCGCTTGGCAGATTGGATGTACGCCAGGTTCTTGTGGTCCGTCCATACAATAAAAGGGAGTTCAGCTCCCTCCAGCCAGTGCCTCCACTCCTCTAGGGCAAGTTTGACAGCCAGCAGCTCTCTGTTACCCACGTCATAGTTCTTCTCAGCTGGGGTGAGGCGGTGAGAGAAAAATGCACAAGGATGCAATTTTTGGTCTCGTTCCGAGCGCTGGGAAAGAACTGCTCCTACCCCGGTGTTGGAGGCATCGACCTCCACAACGAACTGGCGAGAGGAATCAGGGTGGATGAGCACAGGGGCAGTGGTGAAGAGTCTCTTTAGCTCTGAAAAGGCTGCATCGCACTCTGGGGTCCAGGAAAAGCCAGTTGTGGGGGAAGTGAGTCTGGTTAAGGGACCCGCCACTCTGCTGTAGTCCCTGATGAAGCGCCGATAGAAATTGGCGAAACCAAGAAACTGTTGAAGCAGTTTGACTGAGGTTGGTTTGGGCCACCCCGCCACCGCTTGGATCTTCTCAGGGTCGGACCTAAGCTTTCCTTCCTCAACGATGTAGCCCAGGAATGAGACTGTGTTTACATGGAATTCGCATTTCTCCGCCTTTACAAAGAGTCTGTTCTCCAGGAGTCTCTGCAGCACCTGCCTGACATGGATAATGTGCTCCTCCTTTTTACGAGAGAATATGAGGATGTCATCCAGGTAGACAAAGACTGACCGGTTGAGGAGGTCACGTAGCACATCGTTCACCATCGACTGAAAGACTGCAGGGGCATTCGTCAGTCCAAAAGGCATCACCAGATACTCGAAGTGACCGAGTGGTGTGTTAAAGGCCGTCTTCCACTCGTCCCCTTCTCGGATTCTGACGAGGTGGTAGGCATTGCGGAGGTCCAGTTTGGAAAAAATTGTGGCTTCCTGGAGGGGTTCAAAGGCGGAGTTAATGAGGGGTAGTGGGTATTTGTTTTTTACAGTAATGGCATTGAGACCCCTGTAATCAATGCAGGGCCGCAGTGAGCGGTCCTTCTTGGAGACGAAGAAAAACCCAGCACCGACCGGGGAGGAGGATGGCCGAATGACACCGGCAGCCAGGGAGTCATGGATGTAATTCTCCATGGATTTTCTCTCAGGGCGAGACAGGTTGAACAGACGTGAGGAAGGCAGAGGGGCCCCGGGAAGGAGGTCAATGGGACAGTCGTAGGGTCGATGAGGAGGAAGAGAAAGAGCTCGCTGTTTACTGAACACCTCTCCTAGGTGATGATATTCAGTGGGAACAGATGACAGGTCAGGCGGCTCGATCTTGAGTGGTGGAGAGGCGGCCTCTGCTGGCGGTAGGGCAGACTGCAGGCATGAGGATAAGCAAAAAGAACTCCAACTAATGATCTTGCCAGTTACCCAATCAATCTGGGGGTTGTGTGTTCTTAACCAGGGATGGCCCAACACTATGGGGGCCTGAGGTGAGGAAATTAGGTGAAACTGAATAAACTCACGATGGTTTCCAGACAAAATGAGGTTTACCGGCTTGGTGCGGTGAGTGACTTGGGCCAGGAATTTTCCATTTAGAGCATTAGCACTAAGAGGTGAATCTAACACTTCGCAGGAAATTCCTGCCTGAGCTGCAATGTCAATGTCCAAAAAATTCTCATCCGCCCCCGAGTCCACTAAGGCGAGCAGGGGTAGGGACTGTTGGTTGCAGCAAAGCATGGCTTCTAGCTGCGTTCTGGGTCGGGGGTTGAGAGAGGAGAAAGGGCTCGCCAGAATCCCCACAGCTACTGACGAGCCTGACCTTTTGGCAGACTAGGACAGGAGGAAACGAGATGACTGGTTTGGCTGCAATAAACACATTCCCCAGCGTGGATCCTTCTAGCACGCTCAGATGGTGAGAGGCGGGCCCTTCCCACTTGCATGGGCTCATCTCCATGGGATGAGACTGAGTAAGGAGTCGGGAAAGATCGGGGGATTGGGGTAGTGGCAGTGCCAATTTGGGGATCAAATGAGAAGTCGCTGGGATTGGAGTGACGGCTAGTCCTATCCCTACGTCTCTCTCTGAGGCGATTATCAATCTTAATGGCTGTGGCAATTAAATTATCCAAGCTACCTGGATCATCCCTAGCCGCTAGCTCGTCTTTAATTGCTTCGTTCAGCCCCTGAAGAAAAGCATCCTGTAGTGACTCGTTATTCCAGCGTGAGTCGGAAGCCACTGTTCTAAACTCGACTGAAAATTCGGCTACACTACGGGAGCCCTGCCGGAAAGAAAGAAGGCGCCTAGCAGCGTCCCTCCCCCGTACCGGGTGATCAAAAACTTTTTTCATTTCGGAAATGAAAGTATCGTATGACCAGCAAATTTGTGGCTGGCTCTCCCTAACAGCTGTAGCCCAATCTAAAGCCCTCCCCCTCAACAGACTCATTACATATGCTACCCTAGCCCCATCTGTGTGATAAGTACTAGGCTGCTGCTCAAAAACTAACGTACACTGGAACAAAAAGGCTCTACAAATACCCAAATCTCCAGCGTATCGCTCAGGTGTGGGAATGACAGCCTCTCGTAGCTGATGGAGGAATGCGGCAGGAGGGGGGGGAGGGGCTGTCGGCTGTGCCGCGGGCTGCGGAGGAAAAGCCTGTGAGGTGAGCAGTTCTACCTGCGTGCCGATCCTTTGCACATTAACGGAGAGATTCCGGAGAGTCTCCATTGCCTCACGGAGAACTGTATCCTGATGCCCCACGAGAGCGCCTTGACTGGCCAGGGCTTGGCAGAGTTCGTCCGTAGTTTTGGCCTGGTAGCCGGTGTCCGCTGGGTCCATACTGGCCAGATCGTTCTGTTATGGTTATCTGAGAGGACCCAAACGCAGGACACGGCAGTGTGGTTACAAAGGTTTTATTTGGAGGAGAAGGAGCGTGGAGAGTAATCCGGCTGGAGAGTATCCACTGGAGAGTAATCCACTGGAGAGTAATCCACCGGAGAGTAATCCACTGGAGAGTAATCCACTGGAGAGTAATCCACTGGAGAGTAGTCCTGGAGCACAAGAAGAACAGGTAAGAATAATATTCAGGTGTAGCGGAAATCGTAACTATTTCTAGGAAGGCTGAGAAGGCTGAGAGTTTTACCACTGGGGTTTAACAACGATCTGGCGCTGACAGGTTGTGGAGCCTCTGCTGATATGCCATTTGTAATGGTTGATGGAAATCAGGTGTGTCGCAGAGGAGGGTGCTCAACTGATTGCAGCAGGTGGAGATTTGAGCCGGGAGCCAGGAGTGACAGGCACCACGCCCACACAGACAGGAAAGGGAAAACACACACAAGGGAGGTGGCTGGAGAATACAACCACCACATTGCCCTGAACAGTGAAAACCGGGATTCATCCGTGAAGAGAACACCTCTCCAACGTGCCGGACGCCATCGAATGTGAGCATTTGCCCACTCAAGTCGGTTACGACGACGAACCGGAGTCAGGTCGAGGCGGTTTCTGACAGTTTGTGCAGAAATTCTTTGATTATGCAAACCGATTGTTGCAGCAGCTGTCCGAGTGGCAGTTCTCAGACGATCTTGGAGGTGAACATGCTGGATGTGGAGGTCCTGGGCTGGTGTGGTTACACGTGGTCTGCGGTTGTGAGGCCGGTTGGATGTACTGCCAAATTCTCTGAAACGCCTTTGGAGACGGCTTTTGGTAGAGAAATGAACATTCAATTCACGGGCAACAGCTCTGGTGGACATTCCTGCTGTCAGCATGCCAATTGCACGCTCCCTCAAAACTTGCGACAACTGTGGCATTGTGCTGTGTGATAAAACTGAACATTTTAGAGTGGCCTTTTATTGTGGCCAGCCTAAGGCACTCCTGTGCAATAATCATGCTGTCTAATCAGCATCTTGATATGCCACGCCTGTGAGGTGGGATGGATTATCTCGGCAAAGGAGAAGTGCTCACTATCACAGATTTTTTCAGATTTGTGAACAATATTTGAGAGAAATGGTTATTTTGTGTATATAGAAAATGTTTTAGATCTTTGAGTTCATCTCGTGAAAAATGGGAGCAAAAACAAAAGTGTTGCATTTATATTTTTGTTCAGTGTAGTTTATAATAGCTATTAAGCCATTAAAATGTCGCCTTTAGAGCCATTAGTGACAGGAAGACACTTACCTGCGAGGAAACAGGGCACCTCTCTGGCGTTGGTGTCGTTGGTGACCCTCCTGCGAGTGGCGCACATATTCGCCTGCATAGGGTGGAAGGGCAGCAGCTCACGTCTGTTGTCTCTGAACTCGGTGTTAACGCGCAGCAAACCACCGTCACTGTCGGGATCTCGGAGAGACTTGGCGAGCTGCTCCTCAGAGCCGTATACCTGGCCCAGATCCAGGAAGGCCGTCACCCCGTTGATCTGCTCTCTCTTTTTAGGTTCCCCGCCAAAATTGTAGGCGGAGTATCCTGAACCGCAAACAGGGGCCGATCTGAACGCAGGGATGCAGCTGTTTCGGCCGGTGGGCAAGCGGGGGTCGCCGGGAGGAATCTGATTGTAGGAAAGAGTCCAAGAGTTATGGTTGGAAGCTTTTAAGTGAAAACAACATGTATATATTTTTGAGCATTCACACCAACCGGGATGGGTATGCATGGCTCGGTTTTCTGACAGCTCTCGTCACAGTTGATGCCATTGCTGAAGGAGCGGATGCTGGGGGAAAATGGCGTGAAGGTGAGATCGTGGGCGCTCCATTGACCAAACATGGTCACCATGTGAGTGTATTCTCGGTCGATGACCACGCCCGCATCTGTTGTGCTCAGGATGTTGTTGGACACCTGTCGCACCTGAAGGTGGAGGACAACTTGGTTTTAATTTAAATCTGCATTTACGTATATTAATCAAGGTGAGTGTTTGCGATTTGAGGTTGTACCAGTGGGAGCAAGAAGTTGTTGAATCTTCGAGTTCTGTCCCAGCCCTTCGGTTGGGAGATGGCGTCGTCATACTCAGCAGGAAGCCAACGGGCGAAAGGGGTGTTGGAGGATCCGAGGCGTGGGTTTTTTCTAAAAACAAATAGAAAATGGTCATGTTTGGAAACGCTGCTTGAGAAATCCTAGGTTTACACATCTCCTGTGGCTCAAGATGTTTAGGTGTATTTCAAAAATAATTTCCTCTTAAAATGTAAGCCACAATTGCTCTCATAGACCTTGTAAGTTTCCACTAAATCAACACAGATTGCTTTTTGGAATGAAAAATACAATTTATTTTTATAAACATTGACAATGTATTTTTGTCCAATATGGTGTTTCAGAAGTCAAAATAAATGAAAATGCTTCTTAGATTAAAAAGTGCATTTTTTCCAAAAACATTTATGTTTCTCTTACATGTTGTTGCAGACGCTGGTGGCTGTGCGATACGTGTTGAGGTTTGGTGTTGTGCGGCATGAAGGAAAAGTGACTTGACTTGCACATCCAGTTATTTCTGACAGCTTATTCAGGTCCTCTTCAGAGAGCAAATCTGTACAAAATATATATTTAATAGAGTCACATGTCTGGTCAACCCAGTCTCACATCTAAACGTGTAATAACTACGTTGGTCCACAACTTGGGACGTAGTATTTCTACAAAAACGCCTCTGAAATTGTAGGATCCCTATGTTTTTTTTCACCATTCATTTCCAATGGCTGGCGTCTATGTTACGTGATCTTCAAATTTCTCTCCGCATAAAAAAAAATGGCCGACCTTCGTTTTATTCTCGGTGGAAAATGCTTATTTTAAGGTTAGTTTGGCCATTAAAATGCGTTTTGATGTCATTTGATGCGAGAAATATGAGTTTTTATTTCAGATTATGTGTGCAGTGGATGCACATGATCTTTAGTGTGCTAGTCATTATGAAGAGTAAACACCATCTCCCAACGTGCATTGTGGCTAAACCATCCAATCACCGAGCTGAGGATCTTGCCTACACTGTAAAATGTTTGGCTGTAAAATTACAGTAAATTACTGGCTATTAGTTGCATGGATTTCACAGTAATTGACTGTAGATATTTTACAGTAAATTAGAATAAAAGTACAACTAAATACTGTGACTTTACAGTTGCCATGCCCATGGAATTACTGTGATATAGCAGTACAGAGCTGTGGTATTGACTTAACTGGGATTTTACCATAACTACACAATTAAATCAGCTCAATCAACAAAGAAAAACAAAGAAAATGCCCATTTTAACTTTGTATTACTCCATTGAAGTGCAAAGTACATTTCACAGTGTCTTGGACATGTTACGGCCCCAACCTCTACTCCGCGGTAGTGCCTCGTGCTGAGACCCGCAACATGAAAGAATAAACGCAATAACCGGTACTTGGTAACGAGCATTTATTGATAATCAGCCGTTTGCTCACACAAGCGAAACGGGAAACAAAAAGAGGTCTGGAGGACTGGCCAAAAGGAACAAACAGAAGGAGGGAACCCAAGCCACCCACACCACGGGCCGTAGGACCCAGAGCTCCCCCCCCCCCAACCAGAAATCAATTATAAACCCTATGGGAAACAAAATAAAGCCGCGAAAACTGGACTACCAGGTCCTCCAGGCTAAACATAAACACATCTGCAAAAATATGGCCTCCAGCTCAAAATGGCAAAGAGGTATTCTAAGGAGAGTGTCTCCCGGCATTAGGATAGGCGAGAAATCCTTCTCCTCCAGCTTCTCTTTATATATACACGGCTGAGTGGAATTTGGAACACCTGGGCAGAGGCGGAGCCAGGGGCAGACCAGGTGCACCTGCGCAGCAGGGAGACAGAAAAGAAAACAAGGAGGGGAGCACATGTCTACACAGACATCCATTCGAAGTCAACAATTTTCTGAAGAATGTGCTGACAAACACTTTTTAAATTGCCATATCTTTTTGGCTTTCGAGCCCGTCTCAGGATTAATGCCCAGGAAGCACCTGAAAACAATAAGCCATGAAGACAACAATTTCAATTTTACATAGATTTATATGTTGCATAGTTTATTTTAAGGCACATGCAGCGGTGCCCCTTTCAATTTAAGTAAAACCTGCACCAAATAAATAAATTAGTATTTAAAGCCAAGCAAGAGCGATAAAAGCAAGACAATGGGGTAGGTAAGTTTCAGAAACCGGCTCGAGATACACTTTTTGTTATATTCCATGGAATGCTCTTAACATCCCGATAGCAATGAATATCTTAAGTGCTTTGACAAAAAATCCATAAAAAAATGTCATCTGTGGAAGCCGTAATACTGTAAAAAGTACAACCAATCAACGGATTGGATTGCCGCCCTGTCTGTCAGCCTTCCATCTCGTGCACGCACAAATGTATCTCGTGCCCTCATTGGGCGTGCATTGCAGCAGTACTTCAATGACTCGCCAGCAACAGGCGGCCACTTTCACCAGTCTGCTGACGTCATGTGCGCGTTCATGTGTGTTGGAGGAGGTGCTCTGTAAGGAAGTCTGAAGGAAGGGGCGGATTCTTTTCGGCTGTGTACCAGGGGCGGTTCTAGGGGGCCCTGTGGCCCCCCTAACAATGAAAAGTTTTTTTTTTGTTTTTTTTAAATGTATATTTTCTGGTACTCGGTTTGCCAAAAACCGCAGGATTTTGTTGCTGTAATGTGAGATTGTGCAAAAACCCTTATGTAAAGTAGAGATGTAACTGTTCATTGCCTTTATTTTTATATAAATATGGTGTTAGTGCAAACATTGCACTATAACTTAAGCTGAAGCTAACAGTAATAACTATAAGATCTATCTGAAATAAATAAGTGTACTGAAACAAATACCAATAACTGTATTGCATTGTTTTCTTATGCGCAATTACTTCATACTGTCTAGTTCTCTTTTTCGTCCTGCATTTATTGTGCCCCCCTCAGAAAATAACTGGCCCCCCAGTGGCCCCCCCAGTCAAATTGGTCTAGAACCGCCACTGCTGTGTACTTTCAAATTTTAGTGCACTCGATCCGGTTTCTGAAACTTACCTACCCCACCTTTAATGTGTTGTGTTATCACAGAGGATGGTCTGAATACTGTATTGTACTGTGAAATAATACTGTAACATGTTGGGAAATCCTGGTAATCATGTATCCTGTACATTCACAGTAATTAACTGTGCCTGCATTGATTTCACTGTGAAATTCAAAATTACAGTGTTATATTGTGAACATCACAAGTAAAGACTGTAAAGTGGTAAAACAGTAATTTATTGTGAAATCATGGTAATATTTTACAGTGTACGTCTGTTTCCGGTATTGCTTATGACGATGTGATGTGAGATGTGAGACTGGGTTGGAGAATTGCACAGGGGAAAATAACGTATCTATGCCACAATTTTAGATGCGGATTTTGTTAAACTAATACGTTTGCGCTGTGGACCAACACTATACATTGACGGGGAAGGGGGTAGCAATAAAGATAACACCATTAAACAGTTACACAACATAACAGAAATAATAGCGATAGCAGCGTCCCTAGCAACCACCTTGGTAACAATGAACACGTTGTATGTACACAATTTCCTGAAGTACTCTTCGTAATAACTAGCAAACTAAAGATCATGTGCATCCACTGCACACATAATCTGAAATAAAAACTCATATTTCTCGCATCAAATAACATCAAAAAGCATTTTAATGGCCAAACTAACCTTAAAATAGGCATTTTCCACCGAGAATAAAACGAAGGTCGGCCATATTTTTTTTTATGCGGAGTGAAATTTGAAGATCACGTGACATAGACGCCAGCCATTGGAAATGAATGGTGAAAATAAACATAGGGATCCTACAATTTCAGAGGCGTTTTTGTAGAAATACTACGTCCCAAGTTGTAGACCAACGTAGTTATTACACGTTTAGATGTGAGACTGGGTTGGTCTGGTTCATAATTGCAGCCTTGAAATGCTCCGTGCCTATATTACAAAATGGTAAGCCTCAGAAACCAGGAAAAGTTGTGAGAAAACAATGTGATCTCTGTATCTTCTGAAGCAATTGGAAACAGGACTCAGAGAGACACGAGGAGAGCTGGAGCTTTGATGGCAAACACTGATGGTTTATTTGAAGTTACGGCCGGAGAATTTACAAGACAGGTGGTGTGTCACGAGTTGACACAGCGGTTGCCAAACCAATTCTGAAGAACTCTTTCTGTAGCACAAGGTTTTAACTAGTTCGGAGTGTAATAATCAACATTCTTTATCAGTGAGACGAAACAATTATGGACCCTGAATCTAAGCTCCCGTCCATAGAAAAGAATGTGCGCCAGGCAACCTACGTCCCTGAACAGTAATCTACCTCATGGCGGCTTGTGCTCTGTCATAGACTGGCAACAACAATGCGCCTAAGCTGCCCCTCCTTAAGAGATAGCAGCAATACCCAAGGCCGTAGAACTATGCCATGGAAAGGAGACAGTAAAGAGAGAAAACGATGTACAGGGTCGAAGGTTGAATACCTAAGCAAATGATTCCCTGACACAGGAGTTCTTTTTGTTTCATGCCACATGTCTGACCTGTCACGTTGAGTGAGCGTTTGTGCACATGATGCACCCTCTCCTGTAGCAGGCGGAGGGTTTGTGCCATGTAGTCTGCAGATCTCACAGCTGAGCGCGTTCCACCGCGAGGCTGCTTCAGCAGGCGGAGAGCATCGTGAGGACGCACCACCTCTTTACGGACCCGTCTCAGACTCCTGGAGGAGAAAAAGTCACAAAATCAAACAATGAATTTAAATTGTGTTATTTTTTGGGAGAATCCGTAACTTTTCCATACATTTTTCTGAAATAATGCAATAAATGGCTTGCATGCAAATTAAAAACTCTTTAGTGTACATGATCGCAGAATTATATTAAAATAAAAATTACTATTTTCAAAATGAACTCACTCTTCTCTTGAGTACTTGTAAGCATCGTCAACAATTTTCTTTGCCTCCTCAAAACAGATTTGAAGAAGAGGACTGCCGAGTTGTTCCCCTGCGAAGAACATATTTGTCAAATATCGCAATAATTTGGAATTAACCAGTAATGTTACACAAATGGAGAAATTAAACAGTGATTACAATGTAGCTTACCTGCTGGTTTGGAGTGAGCAGGAATCAGGCAGACGCCCAGCACAAGAAGGGCAGAGAGAAGCATCTCTAATAAAAAATAAGAAAAAGTCAATACAAAAACTAAATCTAAAGTTGCTATGTTTTAGCATAATGTTACACCAAAATATCAAAACATCCCAATAAAACACAAATGTTCTTGCCTGTGTCTGTGAAGACTCCTGTGAAGATTTGAGTTGCTCTTGAAAATGTGGAGTGTGTGATGCTGTCTCCTTCTTATACTCAGCGTGAGGCCTCGATGCCTCGCCCCCGAGCTGATTAAGTGAAGATAATGTCCGTAAAATGCAGTTCCTTCTTCCTTCTCTCCGTGTTGCAGCAAACCCTTTACCCTTATCAGTTATTGTTTTTGGTCAACTTATATGAAAACTGTAATGTTTAATAAGTAACTGCATTATTATACTACCATTTACAGTATTTTAAGTGGGAAGGTAAGTAAGTAAGCTGTTGAATACATTATTTTCTTATTTTCATTGTTTTTTGTTTTTAAAGCATTTTTATACCATTTTAAAAAATAAAACTTTTCTACTCTTTTTTTTTTTTAACTGGAGAAATATTTGGTATCCCACATTTAAAAATATATATATTAGCAGCACTTTGACTGTTTTCTTTATATCGCTTGTTTACTGTTGCCATTTTGTGGCTGATGGCCCTCAGTGTTACTGCCAGGGAATAATTCCCCTTGCATGTCATCTTTCATTTCAAACCTTTATTTATCCAGGTGTATCCCTTGAGATCATTGATCTCTTTTTCAAGGGAGACCTGCTATTTGCCCTAGCATTTTGTTGTTACCATTATGACCGGGCAACTCTCGGTCAGAGATAGTTATTGTTATGGGCAGGGCCGGTTTTAGAATATATAAAGAATAAATGAAACATCTCTACAAAAGACCAACACACTACAAAAACTGAAACGTATTGACATTTCTTTTTACATTTTAAAGTAAAATGCTTCAATCTGGTGCACTTGGAGCAGAATTACTAGAGACTAGATCTAGGGGGTACAACTTTAAACACCCATATGAAAAAGATCAGTTTACATTTTAATAATCAAATAAGTATGTGAACATAACCAATAACCTACCATAGCCAATAACAAATAAATGTAACGTATTTTATTTTTGTTGTTCATTTATATCTTATTTTACCGAGTTAACATTTATTTATTCATGCATTTTTTTAAATATCTCCAGTTTTAAATGATATTTTTGGTTTACTGTCCTATAGCATACATTGAAATTATTTCAAACCTGTTTTTATTTATCCTAATAATTATAAAGGTGTGCCTTGGAAATATTTGTTTCATAAATTGTGACAGTTTGAGACCCACTGAGATAACTTAAACTAAAGTGAACTATCTAAACCTTTACCTCACTGAGCTGTAGTTATCGGCCTCAATCCAACAACAATCCACGGTACCGATGCGCGTCCTCTCTCTCTCTCTCTTGCTCGCTCGGAGGCTCGCTCGCACTTTGGCTGTGAGCTGCGGGCGCCTGATAAGTCAACATCCCCCACTTTCATCACTTACAGCGCCCATCGTACAGGGCAAATGAAAACTGTAACCGGGGTGAAAAGGGTATACCTTGACTTAGTTATGAATGTTGCAACAAGTCCTCCAACTCATACGACCAAATAGGTCGATTGTTCCGACCCATAATACGACCCACAGGAGCGTTTTCAATCAAAGGGAGCGTCAGCCTGTATACCTTTACGACCCACAGGAGCATTTTAAACTAGAGAATGCAATTCCTGAAGAAATTGCTAGTGAGAATGCTTTATGCTGAAAAGCTGACGCTAAACTGCTATGCTGAAATGTAATGTGTAAGAAGAAAGTGAAGAATTTAGATTGAAATGGTACATGAACACTGGGGGCTTGAATGTGTGATGAGAGAAGAAAAGAAAGTAAAAAGGCTTGGAAAAGCAGCAGAATATTTGAACTGCAAACGTTTGAACTAACTTGATGGCGAATGATCTGTCGCCATGCCAATGGCATTTGATGACATCCCATAATACACTTAGATGCGTTGATGGCTGAATCGTTACCAAACCTGTGAAGTTTTGGGCCGTTTGGAGCATTTTCACTGAAGTTATGAGAAAACGGTGTTTCATGGTGAGCATTGTGTTGCCATGGCAACGGCAATTGAAGAAATCTCAAAACTGTCCCGTAGATGTCTTCACGGCTGGACTGTTAGCACACATGTGAAGTTTGAGCACTTTTTGAACATTTTCATAGGAGTTATAGCAACATCGTCTTTTATGGCGAGGGATGCGTTTCCATGGAAACGGCATAAGATGAAACCCCATAATTGACGTAGAGCTGTTGAGGGCTGGACCGTTAACCATTATCTGAAGTCTGGTGTTGTTTTGACCCTTTTCATAGGCGTTAGGACAATCAATCAATCAATCAATCAATGATTAAGTATATAGCCCAATATCCCAAATGCTAACTTTATCTCAGTGGACTTCACAGTTTGTACAGAATATCAGTATGACAATACGACACCCTCTGTCCTTAGACCCTCACATCGTACCATGAAAAACTTCCAGAGAAAACCTACAGTTCAAAGGGGAAAATGGGAGAAACCTCAGGGAGAGAAAAAGAGGAGGGATCCCTCTCCCAGGACGGACAGACGTGCAATAGATGCCGTGTGTAAATTGAAAAGATAATACATTTACAACATAGGTTGTCCAAATGTTTGGAAATGCATGTGTCTATAATAAGAAGATGAATCCATGAGGATATCCATCCAGGACTTATGATCCAGGACCACAGCAACAGGCACAGCCACGACTCAAGATCCAGGGCTCGCGATCCAGGACTCAGGACCACAGCAACAGGATCAGCCACGACTCAGGATCCCGGCGTAGATAGACACCAAAAAGAAATTTAGGGAAGCTGGGTTATTCAGAACATGAGAGTACACAGGTACAGACAGAGAGAAGGAAGAAGTAAGGTGTCCCCCGACAAACTAAGCCTGCAGAAAAACTAGGGGCTGAATCTAATCTGCCCTAACTATAAGCTTTATCAAAAAGCAAGGTTTTAAGCGCACTCTTAAAAACGGATAGGGTGTCTTCCGCCCGAACACAAACTGGAAGCTGATTCCACAAATGTGCAGCTTGACAAGAAAAGGCTCTGGCTCCCATTGTACTTTTAGACACTCTAGGAACAACCAACAACCCTGCATTCTTGGAACGCAATGCCCTAGTACAGGGGTGGCCAACCAATCAGAGGTAAAGAGCCAATCATTTTACTGTGTTACAAGAGCCACATCATACACACAGGCACACATGCTGGGTGTATGTCCCCGACCTCTCTCTCCTTCTCTCTTTTGCTCTCAGCCTTTCTGTGTGCCCCTCTCTATCTCTCACACATACAAAATGAAAATCAAAAAATGAACAATAATTGACACACACACACACACACACACACACACACACACACACACACACACTCACACTCAAAGACACACCCTCCCATAGACACACACACACCCTCTCACATACAGAAACATATACCTCTGCTCAGCCAGATTTCCTATAAATGTCACAGTCCATGATATTGACAGAAATTGACTTAAACCTCTCCTACCAGTATTAAGTCCAGAGGCCAGTTATTGTCAATCATTAATATTGTGTCTCACACACAAACTCTCAGTTAAAAACATTTGAAAAAAGTAGTTATCTTACTATGAATGTTGCTTCTTTGAAACGTGCAGAGGATGTGGAAGGGGCTCAAATGCATGAAAGGGCACATCATTTAATAAAAATATGCCTGGCCTTTATTCTGCCTGTATCTCTCACACACATTCATGACCGTCATTTAAAAATAAATGTAAATAAATGAAGTGTATTTTTGTTAATTCTCCTCACATGACATCTCAACTTTTACCTAACCCTCTGACTGACAGAAGCTCTGCTGACAGAGATGCACTTTCTCTCTTGTTTATTTTTTTACCGCGATTCACCAAATTCGGGAGTCCTTCTGTGTCAGTTGCCAGCTTTCCGGGAGCAGGCCTTCTCACATACACATATACCACTGCAAATTGTTACAATTTTGATTTGACAACATTATATTGAGTTATTACGGTTTTATCTGAGTTATATTTCTGCCGATCGGAAGCAGATCTCTCCCTTCACTGTCACATCGCGAGTGCAGTAAAGCCCGCCTCCAGTACTGCAGGATCTGCATTCTGATTGGCTAAAGCACTTCTTTGTTGAAAACTCTGTGTAACGATTGGGCTGGAACTTGTGTGTTGTTAACCCTTTGTGAACTGGGATACATATGCGCAACAAAAAAAAGAAGACAATTACAATTCGATATGAACTGAGGAGCCGCATGAGACTCGGCAAAGAGCCGTATGCGGCTCGAGTCGAGAGCCGCGGGTTGGCCACTCCTGCCCTAGTAGGACAGTAGGGTATAATGAGTTTTTTAAGGTAAGATGGCGCCTGCTCATTAAAGGCTTTGTAGGCGAGAAGAAGCATTTTAAATTCTATCCTGTGTTCTATAGGGAGCCAGTGTAAGGCAGCCAGAACAGGAGTAATGTGGTCCTTTTTCCTAACTCTGGTTAGTAGCTACACGTGCTGCAGCATTTTGAATCAGCTGAAGCGACTTAACTGACTTCTTGGTACACCCTGATAATAAAGAGTAACAATAATCCAGCCTTGAAGTACCAAATGCATGGACTAGTTTCTCTGCATCGTTTTGAGGCAAGATATGCCTGATTTTTGCAATGTTAGGTAGATGGAAGGCGGTCCTTGAAATTGATTTTATGTGGGCGTTAAAGGATAAATCCTGATCAAATATAACACCAAGATTCCTTACAGTCTCACTGGAGGCCAAATTAATGCCATCCATAGTTAGTATATCTTTAGATAATTTTTTCCGTAGATTCTTTGGGCCGAGTACAATAACTTCAGTTTTGGCCGTGTTTAACATCAAAAAGTTTAAATTCATCCTTGAGGCAGTCTTGAATTTTATTTAGATGATTAATTTCATCAGGCTTGATTGATAAATATAGTTGAGTATCATCCGCATAACAATGAAAATTTACAGAATGATTCCTTATAATATTGCCTAACGGAAGCATATATAATGTGAACAAAATAGGTCCAAGCACTGAGCCCTGTGGCACTCCATGGCTAACTTTGGTTTGCATGGAAGATTCATCGTTGACACACACAAACTGAGAGCGTTCAGATAGATAGGACCTAAACCAGCCTAAAGCAGTTCCCTTTATGCCAACTAAGTGCTCTAGTCTTTGCAATAAGATATCATGGTCGATAGTATCAAATGCAGCACTGAGCTTGAGCAAGACAAGAATGGAGACAAGTCCTTTGTCTGAGGCTTTTAGAAGGTCATTTGTGACTTTAACCAGAGCGGTCTCTGTGCTATGATGTGTTCTAAAGCCCGACTGAAAATCTTCAAATAAACCATTGTTTTTTAAGTAATCACACAACTGTTTTGCGACCGCTTTCTCAAGAATTTTTGAGAGGAACGAAAGATTAGAAATAGGTCTATAGTCGGCAAAAACCTCTGGATCGAGGTTGTGCTTTTTAAGAAGCGGTTTTATCACTGCTACTTTGAATGATTGTGGAACATAGCCTGATAATAAAGACATATTCATAATATTTAATAAAGAAGTGCTAATTAATGTAAAAACTTCCTTTAACAGCTTAGTCGGAATTGGGTCTAAGATACACGTTGATGGTTTGGAAGAGAGAATCATTGAATTTAATGTTCAAAGTTTATGGCTGAAAAGCATACTAATTTACTATCTAGTGTAATATTAGAACAACATCGTGTTTTATGGTTTTCCATGGAAACGGCATATGGTGAGATGTCAGATTTCACGTAGAGCTGTTGAAGTATGGCGAGGCGATATACAGGTGATGATTGGGGGACGATCGGACCGTGTCCATTGAAGTTACAGCAACATTGTGTTTTATGGCGAGGGATGCGTTTCCATTGAAACGGCATATGATGACACCCCATAATTGACGTAGAGCTGTTGAGGGCAGGACCATTAACCATTATCTGAAGTCTGCTGCTCTGAGCATGTCAGTTGGAGTTATGACATCATCGTGTTCCATGACACAGGTGTATATATTTGAGCTAACGAGGTGTCCAGAGATCAAAGGTTTCCATGGTGATGTCAATCAATCAATCAATGTTTATTTATATAGCCCAATATCACAAATGTTACATTTGTCTCAGTGGACTTCACAGTTTGTACAGAATATCAGTATGACAATACGACACCCTCTGTCCTTAGACCCTCACATCGTACAAGGAAAAACTTCCGGAGAAAACCCACAGTTTAAAGGGAAAAATGGGAGAAACCTCAGGGAGAGCAACAGAGGAGGGATCCCTCTCCCAGGACGGACAGACGTGCAATAGATGCCGTGTGTAAATTGAAAAGATAATACATTTGCAACATAGGTAGTCCAAATGTTTGGAAATGCATGTGTGTATAATAGGAAGATGAATCCACGAGGATATCCATCCAGGACCTATGATCCAGGACCACAGCCACGACTCAAGATCCAGGGCTCGCGATGCAGGACACAGGACCGCAGGATCATCCATGACTCCGGATCCCAGCGTATATAGACACCAAAAAGAAAGACATTTGGGGAAGCTGGGTTAATCGGAACATGAGAGTACACAGGTATAGACAGAGAGAAGGGAGAAGTAAGATGTCCCCCGACAAACTAAGCCTATATCCGCAAAACTAGGGGCTGAATCTAATCAGCCCTAACTATAAGCTTTATCAAAAAGGAAGGTCTTAAGCGCACTCTTAAAAACGGATAGGGTGTCTGCCGCCCGAACACAAACTGGAAGCTGATTCCACAAATGTGGAGCTTGATAAGAAAAGGCTCTGGCTCCCATTGTACTTTTAGAGACTCTAGGAACAACCAACAACCGTGCATTCTTGGAACGCAATTCCCTAGTAGGACAGTAGGGTATAATGAGTTCTTTAAGGTAAGATGGCGCTGCCCATTAAGGGCTTTGTAGGCGAGAAGAAGAATTTTAAATTCTATCCTGTGTTCTATAGGGAGCCAGTGTAAGGTATCCAGAACAGGAGTAATGTGGTCCCTTTTCTTAACTCTGGTTAGTACACGAGCTGCAGCATTTTGAATCAGCTGAAGCGACTTGACTGACTTCTTGGTACACCCTGATAATAAAGAGTTACAATAATCCAGCCTTGAAGTAACAAATGCATGGACTAGTTTCTCTGCATCGTTTTGAGGCAAGATATGCCTGATTTTTGCAATGTTATGTAGATGGAAGTAGTCGGTCCTTGAAATTGATTTTATGTGGGCGTTAAAGGATAAATCCTGATAAAATATAACACCAAGATTCCTTACAGTCTCACTGGAGGCCAAATTAATGCAATCCATAGTTAGTATATCTTTAGATAATTTGTTTCGTAGATTCTTCGGGCCAAGTACAATAACTTCAGTTTTGGTCGTGTTTAACATCAAAAAGTTTAAGGTCATCCACGTTTTTAAGTCCTTGAGGCAGTCTTGAATTTTATTTAGATGATTAATTTCATCAGGCTTGATTGATAAATATAGTTGAGTATCATCCGCATAACAATGAAAATGTACAGAATGATTCCTTATAATATTGCCTAACGGAAGCATATATAATGTGAACAAAATAGGTCCAAGCACTGAGCCCTGTGGCACTCCATGGCTAACTTTGGTTTGCATGGAAGATTCATCGTTGACACACACAAACTGAGAGCGTTCAGATAGATAGGACCTAAACCAGCCTAAAGCAGTTCCCTTTATGCCAACTAAGTGCTCTAGTCTTTGCAATAGGATATCATGGTCGATAGTATCAAATGCAGCACTGAGCTTGAGCAAGACAAGAATGGAGACAAGTCCTTTGTCTGAGGCTATTAGAAGGTCATTTGTGACTTTAACCAGAGCGGTCTCTGTGCTATGATGTGTTCTAAAGCCCGACTGAAAATCTTCAAATAAACCATTGTTTTTTAAGTAATCACATAACTGTTTTGCGACCGCTTTCTCAAGAATTTTTGAGAGGAACGGAAGATTAGAAATAGGTCTATAGTCGGCTAAAACCTCTGGATCGAGGTTGTGCTTTTTAAGAAGCGGTTTTATCACTGCTACTTTGAATGATTGTGGAACATAGCCTGATAATAAAGACATATTCATAATATTTAATAAAGAAGTGCTAATTAATGTAAAAACTTCCTTTAACAGCTTAGTCGGAATTGGGTCTAAGATACACATTGATGGTTTGGAAGAGAGAATCATTGAATTTAATTGTTCAAGGTTTATGGCTGAAAAGCATTCTAATTTACTATCTAGTGTAATATTAGAACAACATCGTGTTTTATGGTTTTCCATGGAAACGGCATATGGTGAGATGTCAGATTTCACGTGGAGCTGTTGAAGTATGGCGAGGCGATATACAGGTGATGATTGGGGGACGATCGGACCGTGTCCATTGAAGTTACAGCAACATTGTGTTTTATGGCGAGGGATGCGTTTCTATTGAAACGGCAAATGATGACACCCCATAATTGACATAGAGCTGTTGAGGGCAGGACCATTAACCATTATCTGAAGTCTGCTGCTCTGAGCATGTCAGTTGGAGTTATGACATCATCGTGTTCCATGACACAGGTGTTTATATTTGAGCTAACGAGGTGTCCAGAGATCAAAGGTTTCCATGGTGATGTCAATCAATCAATCAATGTTTATTTATATAGCCCAATATCACAAATGTTACATTTGTCTCAGTGGACTTCACAGTTTGTACAGAATATCAGTATGACAATACGACACCCTCTGTCCTTAGACCCTTTCATTTAATTTCAAACCTTTATTTATACAGATAAATCCCATTGAGATCATTGATCTCTTTTTCAAGGGAGACCTGCTCAAGTAGTTCCACATGAAACATAAAAACATAAATAGAACAACAAAAGGACATCTTACACCCTCACATTGTACAAGGAAAAACTTCAGGAGAAAACCCACAGTTTAAAGGGAAAAATGGGAGAAACCTCAGGGAGAGCAACAGAGGAGGGATCCCTCTCCCAGGACGGACAGACGTGCAATAGATGCCGTGTGTAAATTGAAAAGATAATACATTTGCAACATAGGTAGTCCAAATGTTTGGAAATGCATGTGTGTATAATAGGAAGATGAATCCACGAGGATATCCATCCAGGACCTATGATCCAGGACCACAGCCACGACTCAAGATCCAGGGCTCGCGATGCAGGACACAGGACCGCAGGATCATCCATGACTCCGGATCCCAGCGTATATAGACACCAAAATAAAGAAATTTGGGGAAGCTGGGTTAATCGGAACATGAGAGTACACAGGTATAGATAGAGAGAAGGGAGAAGTAAGATGTCCCCCGACAAACTAAGCCTATATCCGCAAAACTAGGGGCTGAATCTAATCAGCCCTAACTATAAGCTTTATCAAAAAGGAAGGTCTTAAGCGCACTCTTAAAAACGGATAGGGTGTCTGCCGCCCGAACACAAACTGGAAGCTGATTCCACAAATGTGGAGCTTGATAAGAAAAGGCTCTGGCTCCCATTGTACTTTTAGAGACTCTAGGAACAACCAACAACCCTGCATTCTTGGAACGCAATTCCCCAGTAGGACAGTAGGGTATAATGAGTTCTTTAAGGTAAGATGGCGCCTGCCCATTAAGGGCTTTGTAGGCGAGAAGAAGAATTTTAAATTCTATCCTGTGTTCTATAGGGAGCCAGTGTAAGGCAGCCAGAACAGGAGTAATGTGGTCCCTTTTCTTAACTCTGGTTAGTACACGAGCTGCAGCATTTTGAATCAGCTGAAGCGACTTGACTGACTTCTTGGTACACCCTGATAATAAAGAGTTACAATAATCCAGCCTTGAAGTAACAAATGCATGGACTAGTTTCTCTGCATCGTTTTGAGGCAAAATATGCCTGATTTTTGCAATGTTATGTAGATGGAAGTAGGCGGTCCTTGAAATTGATTTTATGTGGGCGTTAACCTGTTAAACCCCGTGCCTGTTTTTCAGGTTTCAGGCTCGAAAATGACATTCCCAGAACAAATGACCATATCTTCCCTTCTAAAAGGGTTAAATTAATAATCTTTTTTCTCAAAGTAATGATAAACCTGTGAGTTGGATGTAGAAAAGTCAGAATAAATATAGATGTTTTTTATTTTAAAGAAAATTCAGATTGAACATGGTAAAAAACTGTAAATTATAGTGTCCGTCCAAAATATATTTTGTACTTATATTGAAAACTAACCTTGGATGATGGGTTAGTAGACTAAAAGCTTTAGGAATCCAAAGTACAACATATAATAAGTACCCTGTATCAAGATTGATGCAAAACAAGTGATATTTGACCTTTTTAGACAGATTTAGCAAAAAAAAACCTCTTCTGGGGCCATTTGGGTGGATTTTCCATATCTCTGGCCCCCCTTGCTGGATTTTGACATGTGACATCTCTTTCTGACCGTCAGAGCCAATGGAATCGAGGGGAACTCCCATCTAGTCCTTATTTGGTAATGTGCGTGAGTTAGACTGCTGCATAGCCTAGACCGGAAGCAGCAGCCACTCTGGTGGCTACCATTAGCAGCTAACGTTTGCTCTGCGATTTTTTACATAAAAATTGAATTATGGATTATAAATTAAATCATTTTTTTATACAGAGACGTTAAAAACCTATGGATTAACCGATTCAGCCGCGTTTTTTCTCGTTTTAATGCCATTGAACACGTCTTTTGATCAGATTGACAGCTATGGTGAGACGATCTCCCTAGAAGCTCCGTAAAGGTACGTGTTGTGATGTCTGTGTTTGCTTCCTCTGTCGGGAGTTTGGATGACTCAGTGATGATACTATATACATAAATAATCTGTGGAACCTCAGCTTTAATCGGGTATCTTGTATGTGTAGCTACGATAAGTAATAAGGGTACTTTTATCTTGAGTTCTGTGCCAATGTCCGTTAGCATTTTTCGCTAAGGGGTCATTTAGATGCTTCTTATGAGACTTGTGTTTTGTTTTGGTAAACATGGTTTGTATCATCAGTTAGCTTAGATTATTTCCGTTAATCTGGTATAACACATTAATAGGTTCTTAAATATTAAGATCCCCTGAGACACAGTGTCGTGAAAAAACAACCCAGGGTCCCCGCCGACGGGGACCTTGGGGTTTAACAGGTTAAAGGATAAATCCTGATAAAATATAACACCAAGATTCCTTACAGTCTCACTGGAGGCCAAATTAATGCAATCCATAGTTAGTATATCTTTAGATAATTTGTTTCGTAGATTCTTCAGGCCAAGTACAATAACTTCAGTTTTGGTCGTGTTTAACATCAAAAAGTTTAAGGTCATCCACGTTTTTAAGTCCTTGAGGCAGTCTTGAATTTTATTTAGATGATTAATTTCATCAGGCTTGATTGATAAATATAGTTGAGTATCATCCGCATAACAATGAAAATGTACAGAATGATTCCTTATAATATTGCCTAACGGAAGCATATATAATGTGAACAAAATAGGTCCGAGCACTGAGCCCTGTGGCACTCCATGGCTAACTTTGGTTTGCGTGGAAGATTCATCATTGACACGTACAAACTGAGAGCGTTCAGATAGATAGGACCTAAACCAGCCTAAAGCAGTTCCCTGTATGCCAACTAAGTGCTCTAGTCTTTGCAATAAGATATCATGATCGATAGTATCAAATGCAGCACTGAGATCGAGCAAAACAAGAATAGAGACAAGTCCCTTGTCAGAGGCTATTAGAATGTCATTTGTGACTTTAACCAGAGCTGTCTCTGTGCAATGATGTGTTCTAAAGTCAGACTGAAAATCTTCAAATAAATCATTGTTTTTTAAGTAATCACACAACTGTTTTGCGACTGCTTTCTCAAGAATTTTTGAGAGGAACGGAAGATTAGAAATAGGTCTATAGTTGGCTAAAACCTCTGGATCGAGGTTGTGCTTTTTAAGAAGCGGTTTTATCACTGCTACTTTGAATGATTGTGGAACATAGCCTGATAATAAAGACATATTCATAATATTTAATAAAGAAGTGCTAATTAATTGAAAAACTTCCTTCAACAGCTTAGTTGGAATTGAGTCTAACATGCACGTTGATGGTTTAGAAGAGAGAATCATTGAATTTAATTGTTCAAGGTTTATGGCTGAAAAGCATTCTAGTTTACTAGTGTAATATTAGAACTTACGTTTCCGGGAGCTGTTGATAACACTATACTGCTCAAAGGCAAGAGGTCATTAATTTTGTTTCTAAGAGTAACAATTTCATCGTTAAAAAAGCACATAAAATAATTACTACTGAGTGCTATGGGAATAGAAGGCTCAATCGAGCTATGGCTCTCTGTCATCCTGGCTAGAATGCTGAAAAGAAATCTTGCATTATTCTTATTCTCATCTATTAATGAAGAGTAGTAGGCTGCTCTCGCTTTACGCAGTGCTTTCTTATATTCATTGATAGTAATATGCCAAATTAAACAAGATTCTTCAAGTTTAGTGGAATGCCATATCCTTTCAAGTTGTCTCGACTTTTGCTTTATTTTGCGGGTTTCGGCATAATGCCATGGAGCTAATCTATGTTGTTTTATTTTCTTCTTTGTCAAAAGAACAACAGTCTAATTTTATTCGCAGCGCATCTGTAGCACTATCAACAACATGATCAATTTGGGGTGGTGTACATTTTGTATAAGTTTCCTCCCCTACATGCTCCCCTACATGCAGACATGCTATCGAGTTAAGTATTGATGTGCAGTAATCAGTGAGAGGAGAGCATTTTCATTGTTCTGAATGAGAGATAAACCTCTTACATGTGAACGTTTTGTTGAAGAACCGTAACAGATATCGGTGAAATTTCAAAGCGTCTGAAGTGTACTTTTTGTGTACTTTCGGGTTAATAATGTGGCCTTTTTGGCAGATTAACTAAAGGTGTGCGGCTGCTGTGGTGGGGAAAGATGAGGCTGAACTTACAATGGAGTTTAATGGAGACATGTTGAAAGCTGTTGTCACTTCATGCCCTCAAGAGGCATTTTGTTTAATTCTTTTGCTTAATTTATTTTTATTTTTCAAGCTACGAGATGTTTTCCCACATTTCCCATGAACAATTATGTCTCAGGAATGTAGGGTTTGGGAATTATGGCAAGTTTAAAAGAAAATATGAAGGCAAAATTAAATCCGTCCTCCGCTCTAGCTGTGACATCACGCACTCTAAAATCTGAAGAAGGCCTCTTTACCAAGGTGTGAACAATGTTTAATATCTCTAAAAGTATGTGTAACGGAGGTGATCTCTGGGGCCATAGATCTCGGCCTCCGTTACGGATTCTGTAGCTTCATTGGTGGCAAAGTGTATGTAGTTTGTGCATATGTCTGTGTTTTAGTTTGTCTGTCTCTGTTTCCTGGTTTTATGTTGAAAAGTGTTCCCCTATCCCCATGTCTGTTGCTGATTGTGTGCACCCGGTGCCCTGTGTTGTCTCCTCCCCCCCTCACCTGTGTCCTGTTGGTTTGATTAGTGTGGGTGTGTATTTAGGCTCTGTTGCCCTGTCTGTTTGGAGGCTGGTAGTGTGGTGGCTGGTGACTGTGCGCACAGGAGCAGCAGATTGCGGCTGTGTCATATCATATGTGTATGAGTTAATAAATGCCCACACCGGGTTGTATTTTTGGACGTTCTGCCTCTGCCTCCTTGCTTGGTCTGGCCGCTCAATTGTCAGCTTCACAGTATGAATCAGATTTAAAAGTTGTGTTACACGAATAATGTCAGAAAGATGTGCAACATTTTAAAGTTGGAATGAGGTGAAAGTATGAAGGAGCAGTTGAAGTTGCATGAAGATTGTTCAAGTCTGAAGAGTTTCTCCATTGACTTCCATGTTAAACATTTGATGAATTATGGGATGTATCTCTGGAATTTTGAAAGTTATGAATGAGAAAAGTAATAGCCATCGATTCCCGACCGAGCTGAACGTTTTGATGTTTGAATGGAGTTTCTGCGATGTGGAATGTGGTAGTGATGTGTCGGTCGCCAACGAGCCGATTATTTTGAACGGCTCTTCGGTACGAACAAGGGGAACCGAGTCGTACTTGGTGAGAGCCGTTCTTGTTATCGTTCAATCGTTGGTCCGCACTCACTGCCTGCCAAAATCCACTCGCCTTTTAAAAAGCTTGATTTTGTTCCCTGTTACGTCCCCCTCTAGGGTAGAGGAAAACTAAAAGGGCGTAGGCTTAACTGAGGAGCAAACAAAAGGAGGACTCTAAAAGGGAGCCTAATTAACTACAAAGAAATATACATAATAAACTAAATAACTATCACAGTGGTACAAACTAATAAAGGAACTGTAATCAAACACAGCGATATTACCAAACAACGGTCAAAATTATGCTAAGCTAACCAAGACAAATCTAATATCACACGAGTTAACCACGGTTAACAGATTTAGTACACAAACGGAGAGCACGTAGCGAGAGGCGTCTGTTCACACAACAGAGCCTCCCGAATGTTCACAGTCGACCGGCTTTGTAGTCGTCTCGTCGAAGGTGTGCGCTGGAAGTGCGCAGGGATTGGAGTGCGTCGGGCCCGGCGTGCTCCAATCACAATCTTCAGGAGCGGACCAGAGGATGGGCAGCCAATGACGTCAGGGCTACTGCACAGCTCATTTACATGTCACACACAGCTGAAAACACTCACAGACAGATTACTGAGCAGATAGAAGACGGAGGCCGTGTCTCAATTCAGGGGTTGTATCCTTCGTGGTACGCAGCCTACACGGTCCACGGAGGACCCAGCCCAGGTAGACCGGGTAGGCTGGACCGAGCGGCCAACGAAATGAGACGGTCTAGCCTACGGAAGGCTTCGTATTTACGTCACGTGATGCGCGCTGTTCGGTTGCGCTGCTTCAGCAGCCTGCTAGCAAATTCTAACTCAGCTGAAAAGGATCCAGAACTTTACTTTTACATTTTCTTGGAGATCACCGTCGGCGATGAATTAAAGAGGACCATGGCCAGGTAAATACGATGAAGCTGTTCCTTTAGCCCCAAGTAATGTAAGTAACTTATATATAGCTGATGTAATGATGTAAACAATGTTTTTTTAAATGAACAAAAGCATGTTGTTTAGATTGATTGTCAACAATAGTTACATTACATTGCATTTAGCTGACGCTATTATCCAAAGCGATTTACAATAAGTACAATCGACCAGGAAGACACAACCTTGAAGAAAACAGAATCATATAAGTATATCAGGTTTCATAGAGCCAAACATTTCAAGTGCTACTCAACTGGCTATAGATAAGCCAGTCCTTTATTAGTATATAAGTGCTCTGTTAGCAGTTCGTTGTTAGTAATTCTATCGCTCGAAGTGGAGTCGAAAGAGATGAGTTTTCAGTCTGCGCCGGAAGGTGTGTAAGCTTTCTGCTGTCCTGATGTCAATGGGGAGCTCATTCCACCATTTTGGAGCCAGGATAGCAAACCCACGTGTTTTTGCTGATGGGAACTTGGGTCCCCTTCGCAGCGAGGGTGCAGCGAGTCGTTTGGCTGATGCAGAGCGTAGTGCACGCGCTGGGGTGTACAGTTTAACCATGTCCTGGATGTACGAAGGGCCAGAGCCATTCGCAGCATGGTACGCAAGTACCATTGTCTTGAAGTGGATTCTAGCAGTTACCGGAAGCCAGTGAAGGGAGCGGAGGAGCGGCGTGGTGTGGGAGAATTTAGGAAGGTTGAAGACCAGACGAGCCGCTGCATTCTGGATGAGCTGCAGAGGTCGGATGGCACATGCAGGTAGACCAGCCAGGAGGGAGTTGCAGTAGTCTAGGCGTGAGATGATGAGAGCCTGGACCAGAACCTGCGTCGCTTTCTGGGTCAGCTGAGGACGTATCTTCCTGATGTTGAAAAGTGTGTATCTGCAGCAACGGGTTGTAGCAGCGATGTTTGCAGTGAAGGACAGGTTGTTATCTAGGATCACACCCAGATTCCTTGCAGTCTGAGTTGGGGAAACAACAGTGGTGCCGATGTTGATCGTCAGGTTAAGAGTGGGACAATCTTTTCCCGGAAGGAAAAGCAGTTCAGTCTTGTCAAGGTTGAGCTTGAGGTAGTGTTCTAATCTTAATAGCTGTGATTATAACAGTTTATATTCTCCTTCTTCCCCTAACCCTGCCCAGATGATGTCCCACTGACCCCAGGTCGGCACCTCCAGGTCCAGCAGCACTGTGACCCCCCGCTCCGCTGAAATACACAATTAAACATTTTCTATGACCTTTTTTTTGTATTAATAAAATTAAACTGAAAACAGTTGAATGACCTAGAGATACCCTATTATTCCACTGCTTATGTACACATGTTGTAAATAATGGTTAAAACCTCAGTAAATGAAATAAACAATGTGTTTAACAATTACAATTTAATATTGTATTTTCATCTTATCACAAAGTAGAGGTAAGAATATATCCATCCTCTCTCTGCAGCTTCATGTCTTCTATTATTATAACGTTCATCATTGAGACAGAGGAAATCAATCATGTCATTTAACATCACCAGCAGTAACACAAATATCAGCAAAAGTGTGTTTATGGAGTTGTTTATTTGTATTGTATGTGCAGCAAGTATATAGAAGCAGCTGTTTGGGGAATCAGACAGACTCAAGCTATAATCGTTAAATATCTATTAAAAGAAAGGACACATACAAAATCAAATTCTGAAACTAAGACACAAGTCTGTAGGACGGCAGTAAGCAGAGGTCTGGGTGGAGGATGCTCCTGATCGCCGTTTTGCTTTCTCCAGCACCTCGGGGGTCCAGGTAAATGGCAGCTCTGTCCTGATGATCTGCTGTGCACTTTTCAGATTAGGGGTCATTCCCCAGCAGATCCATTTATCCAGAATTTTCCTAATTACAGAGAAAAACAAGAGAAAAATAAAAAAGTAAATTAATCATATTAGACACAGGGTTTCAGAAGTATTATTGCAAAATGTAACTCAGCATTTCAGACAAACAATCCCTAAAGGATAATTTAAAATGATGTACTGTTCTGGTTTTTTAAAAACTAAAGAGATGAAATGACAGTCACACCTGAATCCCTTTGACAGCACAAACTAACATCAAGCTAAAGGCTTCTGTCTATTTGTGATTGTCTTATTATTATGGGATCAGGATAAATTAAATACACTTTAACCTAAATAAAAGATGATCAAATCTGGTGGAAATATTGAAAATAGGCTTTTTTTTGCTCTACCTCAAAGCAGCATGAGCTGAATACAAAGGTTGTAATGTTGTCCCAAAGTTTAATAAACATTAAAACATTGGAACATGTCAGAGAAATAAATAAAGCTAACAGCAGCTACACCTCAGGGTAGCGTTTTATAAATCCCACCGTACTGTAGGCTATATCGGTCTAAATGTTTTCACTTTAGTCTATGTATGTAATATAAAGTATAACTTATCTATAACAGAGCCAAGATCTCTGTATGACTTTAGTAAACTTCTGAATTGAATAAAAAATAAGTGTAGACAACAGTGCAGTACGTCCAGCTAGCTAGTTAGCGTCACATATGTATCCGTATTATTTAACGAAAATGTACGTTTTAATGCCCCTTGGGTTTGACGTGTGTGACGTTACTTAATTTAAAGTAAGTTAAAACCCAATACTCACATTTATTAGTGATTCCTCCGCTCGCTGCTGCTTTTAAATCCATTCTGCTGGGGAGACCGGAAGCCATTTCATTTAAAAAAAACTCCCTCTTCCCTGCGCGCATTGCACCCTGGGATATGGTAGGCCGCGGAGTGTACATCAGATGTATCCTTCAAATTGGGGAAAAGTAGGCTGCATTCGTGGGCCGCATTCGGAGGAGTCTCGTCTCTAAAAATTGGGACAGCCTTCTTTCGGCGGAAGTGACGTATGCGGTCTACGAATGCACCCTTCGAAGGATGCAACCCCTGAATTGAGACACGGCCGGAGACCGTAACATTCCCCACACGTATTCTGTGAAGACCCGCCACTACTCTGATTGGTAGGTTTCAGCACGGGGAGTGAGATGGGGTTGGTCTTAACGGAATACGCGAGAGAGAAGTCATAAAAAGTGGTACAGGACAGGTAGACGACGTGTTTTTCGGATGGAAAATGAGCCAAACGCGAAAACGCAGCAGCATTTGGATGCACTTCAACGAAAACCCAGGCAGTGATAAAGCGCACCATTTGTAAAGGCAAAATATCCTTTAAAGCAGGGTCAACAAATAATCTCCTTCGCCACTTAAAAACACAGTATCTAATATTAAGAGTTGCGTGAATTTCATTCAAGGCAAGGCAACTTTATGGGTAAATTCAAAGTAGTACATTCACTGCATGAATGACATGGATATGGCGCCACCTTGTGTCATGTTTACAATGCAGATTATTGACATTAGGTCTGGCAATACAGTCAATCATTATCCTGGTGATTATTTCGCAGATAAACCTAGTAACCCCGCCCCCATTTTAAAAAAACGTCTCTTTTGAACGGCTCTTTGAAAGGAACGGAGCCATAAGATCCGGCTCCCTTCAAAGAGCCATAATTCCCATCACTAGAATGTGGGAGAAGAAGAGGTGCCAAATAACCCGACGGAATAATAAAGAATTTTGTGCGTAGCATGAGATAGTTGCAGAGCCGGCCTGACCAATTAAGCGACATAAGCGGCTGCTTATGGCCCCGCAGCCACTAAAGGGCCCCCTAGCAAAAACAAAAAATGGAAAAAATGAAAAAAAAAATCTCTGTACACCGTCGCCGTGATAAGTATGTTTAATTAATTGTGTTAATATGCCTAGATTGCCTACTCTCAAAGTCATGTATTATATTATTGAGTCAATAATATAATACATTAACCGTGCTTTACCTGAACCTCATCATGACACTAGAGAGGACGGCAGGATTGTAATTTCCCGTGTTCAGTGAATGCAACAGAGGCAAGACACCAGACCAACCAGAGAGTTGAATGGAAATAAACATCTGTCTTATTGGCTGACAGGTAGCTATCCTGTGAGCTGTGACAATGTTTAAAATAAACTGTCAGTCGGACTCAGAGAGAGCCAGGAAAACAAGGTATGTAAATGTCAGTAAACTTCCAAGTTATGCGAACATGTAAGCAAAGCAAAAATTACAGCTACGTTGATGTTACTTTGAATCACGGGGGTAAGCTAAACCGTTAGCAAGTAGCTATAGCTAGCCAGATATATTAAATAAACACTTCATACAATCTAAATGTTATGTTTTTTAGCGTTACCTGGTGATTTCAAAGAAAGCTCTCTGGGAAATGTTGTCAAGAATCCGGCGGGCCCTCTCCTTAGCAGATAAGCTAAATGTCTTAAGGCAGTGATTCCCAAACTTTTTCAGTCGGGCCCCCCTTGGGTAATTGGAAATATTTTCGGGACCCCCCAACCCGGTTCCCATCTATATTGGTAGGATTAATTGTATATTGTTGTAAAAACATTACATTTTCTCTACTAATAATAATAAGATACAAAGATCTAATTATAATTTTATATTTTATTATGGATTACACATGAACAAAAGTGCTTGTAATAGATACTGTGAATTACTTTGGCCTAATTAAAACTAGCAGGCCTTCTTCCCAGAGTAGTAGATTTTTAAATTCAAATTTCTTTAAGGAAAATATATTAATGAGCTATTATTTCTACTGCAGGTTGCAAACAATCACATCACTTTACCATGAAATAAAAGTGTGCTTGTGTCATTCAAGCTCTGCTCTGTGTGTGTGTGGAAACACTACAGCGCATTTAGAGAGAGAGAGAGAGAGAGAGAGAGAGAGAGAGAGAGAGAGAGAGAGAGAGAGAGAGAGAGAGAGAGAGAGAGAGAGAGAGAGAGGTGCCAGCAGGGACCGTGTTGTTAGCATCTGGTTAGCTAGCTGCACTAACGGACATAAGGAGCTGTTTGTTCCACAACAAGCTGGAGGCAGGGTTCATACACTTTTTCACCAATGGTTTTCAATGACTTTTCCATGACTTCTCCATTACCTTTACCTAATTTTCCATGACCAAATAAATGACTCTTTCTCAGCGGTAGGGGTGGGCGATATGACGATATATATCGTCGTGACGATACTAGGTCT
The DNA here is from genome assembly GCA_028583405.1 of Pogonophryne albipinna. Lineage (NCBI taxonomy): Eukaryota > Metazoa > Chordata > Actinopteri > Perciformes > Artedidraconidae > Pogonophryne > Pogonophryne albipinna. The sequence goes on from CM053261.1 coordinate 11,442,725, forward strand.
CCATGATATGCTTTTTCAGAGATATCGTATCTATCATGATAAAAAAAATTGAAAAAAATAATTTGAAAAAAAAACTATACAAAAAATAAACTAACTAACTTTAAATTAGGCATTTTACACCGAGAATAATACGAAGTTCGGCCATGTTGTTTTTTTCTGCAGGGAGACATTTGAAGATCACATAGACAGCCATTGGAATGAATGGTGAAAAAAAACGGGGTTTGTCAAACAGAGCACATGGTGTAGTCCAAACGATAGCTGGGGATTCTGGGTAGTGTAGTGTCTTCTGCCATCCTTTACTCCGAAAAAATATTTGTTTCTCCGAATCGAAGGGAAAAAATACAAAAGCATTGCACAGAATTTAAACCAATCAATGTTGTGTAATTAACAAGGATAATCTGGTGTTTTTTAGTCGATGAGTAGTGCAGATATCACTGTAAAATCAATCGACAGTAAGGGGAATACTTACTTCCGGGTGTACAATTCTCCGTTATCCAATGAGAATGGACGCTCACATTGCCTTTAAGGGCAGCTGACACAAACGAATGCCGTGCTTCCATGAGCGTCAAATCCCGCCGCAGATGGGAATACATTGCAATCAGTTGAAAGCTATTTGCGTCCCTTTATGAAGCTGAAGGAGCCTAGGAGCGTCACAACTGCACGCCTCGGGACCCTGACCAAACGGCGCTCCTGGACGATTATGGAGTGAGAGTGTGTTGCTCACTCAAACAACTCGGACTGAACTACCAACACGGAAGCAGAGGTGCGCTGACATTGTGAAATCGATCGGGCTTGATATATGGTGAAATTAAAATCAGTAGGTGAGGCTGGGGGAGCGGGAGGGGAAGAGGCTCTCCGTGCGCGGCGCAGGGGGCTATGACAGCGGACACTATGACACTTTATTTATTGTCTTGTTTGATTCTGTTGGCTTATATTTTTATTTTATCAATAAGGTATTGATATAGTTTTTCCCTTCAGTTATGCTAAAGTCTTTTATTGCACTTCAAGTCTAAAGTTTACATTTTAATTGTTTGGCACTGACTTTTCCTCATTGATGTTTTATGTTTTACTTAGTTATGTTTTACCCTCCTTTTCATGTTTATTGATGTTCACTGCTAGTGCTACCTCAGAAAGTTCATTTTTATACTGAGAAACTGTGCCTTGAAGCCATATCAAAATGTTGAATTGTTCATTCAGGGATTCATTTCAGAATTAAAACCAGCTTGAAATGGTATTTTGGTCTGTTACTCCTTTTTGTTTTAGTTTCTGTTACCTTGTACAACCCTGTCTCCTAAAAATTACGTTCCCACAGAACTAAACTGCATTCTCAATTACGTTTAGCTAGAAACGTATTTTCTCCCACGTTACGTTTGTTATGAACGTATCTCAAATACGTTTATTTTCTACATATCTTCTAGAAGCATATTTTCTCCCACGTTACGTTTGTTATGAACGTATCTTAAATACGTTTATTTTCTACATATCTTCTAGAAACAATTTCTCCCACGTTACGTTCGTTATGAACGTATCTTAAATACGTTTATTTTCTACATATCTTCTTCTAGAAGCATATTTTCTCCCACGTTACGTTTCTTATGAACATATCTTAAATACGTTTATTTTCTACATATCTTTGCCATTTATTGTCTTGCTTATAATAATGATAATAGTCATTAATAAATATCATTTTAGAGCACACATTTGAAATCAGTAGGCGAGGCTGTAATTTCTCCAGCTGTTACTCTCATGAGCGAGGCAGAACATAATAGTTTTTAACATGCCAAAAAGCTGCTGTGTCGTTTATTGCACCTCAAACATTAAAACAAATCCAGAGTTACATGTTTCTGTACTTCCTCTAAGAAGAAAGGACAGTAACAGAAGATCTCTGTGGCTTCAAATGACAGCGTTGGTTTCCCCAAAAGTGGGCGGGGCTGTAAAGTGACGTCGATTTTACTCTCATCTATTATTCAAAACCATTCTATTTATTCTAACGTAAATTACATGCCAGTGTTTTATGTTTTTATTTTAAATCGTATAATGTCGGACTTTTTTTCCCGTCTGTGAGGAAAAGAAATGGGGCTTAGAGCCTCAAAATACTGAAATCTGTATTTTTAAAAATCTTTTTTTCCTTATTTACTCAAAAATAACACACAATTATCCTTGTTTTTATTTATTCGTTTAATTCTATAATCTTGGGCTTTTTAGCCGTAAATAAAGTCACCGGAAACAGACGTAGGCCTATAAGGGACATTTTGAGGATACACACAAACCCACTGAACAGATTACCCAAGATCCTCAGCTTGAAGCTCGTTGATTGGATGTTTAGCCGCAATGCATGTTGGGATATGATGTTAATGCGATATGATATCCGAAAAAAATAAAAAATAATAATAATACTTTATTCCGAGTGTTCTTGCTTTTCTCTTTGGAAGTCATCACATAACGGCATTGTAATACACGGTTCGGCTGCATTAAATATTACACATCTGCCGTAGTTCTTTATTTATAGAGCCCTGATGAGAAGACTTCTGGACAAACTGGAAGAACTGCCGCCAAAACTGAATACGTGACGTGGATCATAAATATATCAACAATTAAACAACACCTTGCATTTCTTTTCACAAAATACGTCTCCTTGCAGTATCAATAGTAATTCGGCTGACTTTTATATTTGATCCAATTGGTAGATAGGTTACATTTACACCATAACGGTGCACAGCTGATAGAAAAGGACTTGTAGTTTGGAATCACAATTTCAATAGCTTACCATTAAATGACGGATATGGCTTTCTGTCTGTGATGTTTTACAAATCAGATATTAATGTGTAGAAGTAAAGCATGAGAAATAGTATAGCAATATCCTGTAAAATTATGTAAAAACATGAATAAAACTACACATCTTCAGATGTTATACATACATAAGTGTCCTACACTAATAATACAAAGTTATTATTAGTATGCTGTGTGTACCTTGTGTGCACCGCCTAGTGGTTAAAGCACGTTATTGAATTATTTTTGTTGAATAATGTTATTTTTGTTGAATAATGTTATTTGATGAAAAAAATATTAAGAGTACATACTTTCATAGGGGGAAAGTAGAAGGTCAATGATAGAAATATAGAACATAAAAAAATCAAGAAGATACTGTAAGTGATCTCTACAATAAAACAGTTTAGTGCACGATGTACAAAGATATTAATATGAGGATGTGCAAAACAGACAAACTAATTAACCTTTATTAACACGTTAAAGAATACTTTAGGTTAAGGTCTTCTTTCAAATAAGAAAAAAGCTTTGGGGGTATCTACAGATAAATATTAAGCCTGACAAAGTACTTAACGTCTAATGTATTGCTTTCCTGCAATGTTAACTATGTTGAAGCACTTATTTTAACTGATATTATACACATTAATTATACTCTTATGTATGTAGATAGAATAAGAAATGTGCAGAATATGACAGTTTAATGGTGGAGGTATACACACATATTGATAGATGTCTTGTAATGCACTGTTAAGGAACCTGTGACCCAAGTTTTTCATTCATTGCATAACTACACCGTAGTAGTGTATATGATATGTCAATAAACCTTAGAAAATCTTGAAATCTTGAAAGGGATGTGCAAAATAGCAATTATATACAGTTTTTAATTAACTATTAGTAGATAATAACGAGTAATGAATATACTTTATAGAGATCTGCAGATAAATGTTTAGTCTTCTCAAGCACCAACTATCAAATATCTCTCCTGATTGTTGGCACTTGACAATCACCTTTCCCTGAATTTTACTCAGTTGTAACTAAAGTCTGCTTTAAGGGTTGTTTATATTTCACATCATTAATCAGAATCTGCAAAGTAACTCAAATAAATGTAGTGGAGTAAAAATACCAGGTTCACCTCTGAATTGTAGTGGAGTAGAATTACAAAGTAACAATGAGCTGTCATGTGGGTATATATTAATGCTGCCCATTATGGACACAAGCAATTTTCACCCATTTATTAATTATATGTTTTAAATGTGTACACACCAATGTGTTTCCTATCGCCTAAACCTCCAGGGCTGTACACAGTTTAATACTGTCAACTTCTAATTTTTGGAAAAACGAAAACGTCTTTTAAAACTACAATTCCCAGTAGAGACGTGCCATAGAGAACATGTTGCGAAACACAATAGCCAGCATGTGTATTTCTGGGGGGGGGCGTTCGAGTCCAGTTTTGAATAGTCTGCCGTGGTTTCGTTCCATTTCAAAGCGCTCGACGCTCGGCGTAACCTTGGCGCGCTGCCACTCCAACATCCAATCCCAGAGTTTGAAAATTAATCACGGGGTTTGTCAACGGGACTGTAGTCCCAAACGATAGCTGGGGATTATGGGTAGTGTAGTGTCTTTGACCATCCTAAACTGAAATGTTTTTCGGATATCATATCGCATTAACAACACCACATCTGGCGTCACAGAGATCTTCTGTTACTGTCCTTTCTTCTTAGAGGAAGTACAGAAACACGTAACTCTGGATTTGTTTTAATGTTTGAGGTGCAATAAACGACACAGCAGCTTTTTGGCATGTTAAAAACTATTATCTTCTGCCTCGCTCATGAGAGTAACAGCTGGAGAAATTACAGCCTCGCCTACTGATTTCAAATGTGTGCTCTAAAATGATATTTATAAATGACTATTATCATTATTATAAGCAAGACAATAAATGGCAAAGATATGTAGAAAATAAACGTATTTAAGATACGTTCATAACGAACGTAACGTGGGAGAAAATATGTTTCTGGAAGATATGTAGAAAATAAACGTATTTGAGATACGTTCATAACGAACGTAACGTGGGAGAAAACATGTTTCTAGAAGATATGTAGAAAATAAACGTATTTAAGATACGTTCATAAGAAACGTAACGTGGGAGAAAATATGTTTCTAGAAGATATGTAGAAAATAAACGTATTTGAGATACGTTCATAACGAACGTAACGTGGGAGAAAATACGTTTCTTGCTAAACGTAATTGAGAATGCAGTTTAGTTCTGTGGGAACGTAATTTTTAGGAGACAGGGTTGCCTTGTAGGTGCTTGTACTGTTAAGTAACTTGAAAAATAACCATAATAACCGACATGAAAAAATATCGTGATATATATCGTCTAGCGTGATACTGCTTGAAAAATATCGTGATAATATATTTTTCAATATCGCCCACCCCTACTCAGCGGTACCACTGAAAATGGTTAATTTTAACATGGAACAGGAAAATAAGGTCTGCATATGAAACATGTTGTGCAAATCCAATAGTAGGCTTACTAGCTTCAACACGCTAAAGCAACTCAAATCTCTCACCAGCAAAATACCTCGTCAGTTAAATGCCATTTTACATTTCATTACTATACGATACAGTATTTATTATCATTATATTACTATTTCGGCGATTAGATAAAATATAAATTATATTTGATGCAACTTTAGTTACATTTCCATGACTTTTCCAAAACTTTGGGAAAAATATTGTTTTCCATAACTTTTGCTGGGCCTGGAATTAGCATTTTGAATTTCCATGACTTTTCCAGGTTTTTAATGACCCTGTGGAGGAGAGTCCTCTCCTGACAGACTGAGAGGCTCAGGTGAGCTAAAGGACTCTCTGAGTGTTTAGATAGTTAACTTTAGTCTAAGTTATCTCAGTGGGTCTCAAACGGTTTGGTCACAAATGATTCACAAGATTATTTCCGCGGCACACCTTCATATGATCATTATCGTTATAAAAAAAACAAGAGAATAAAGGAAAAACAGTTATGAAATACTATATGACAGTAAAACAAGAATACAGTTTGAAAGGGGAGTGATTTGTAAAATATTGATAAAGAAGAAGAAAATCTAATTACAGTTGTGTTTCATATGGATGTTGAGAGATGTATCCATAGATACATGTTGCTCTCAAAGTGCACCAGATTGATGCTTTTAACTTCAATATTTAAAAAAATCTTCCCGGGGGAGCATCCCCCCGGACCCCCCTAGAGGAGATGAGGTCCGCTCCCCACTCGTAAAAAATAGCACTTTACCCCTGCCTATGATAGACAGCTATCATACTGAATACATATTTACTGTGAATGTATGCAAAAATGTATGGCATATGGCTGTCTAACAGAAGTTAAATCCATTTCTCACTTATTCTGACAATTTACTTAACCCCAAATAAAAGAACCCAATGAAAAGAGTTGTAGTATAGTGAAGTAATAATAGTGAAGTAATAGTGAAGTCACGTTGTAATAACAATAACTCATCTCTCTCGAGTTTTATTTTTCAGCTTTGCCAAAAGCCACTGTGTCAAGTGTCCTTCTTGGGTTGCCGTCCGGAGTTCTCCAATATGGCGGACCATCTCGCACATGCGCACTGCAGATCGGGCAGAGCTGCAGATCGGGTAGTGACAGCGCCCCTGGTGCTCGCGCTTTTGTGCGTGCCCATAATAGTGTTCACTGGAGTCCAGCACCACAGCAGCACCCCCACTCAAAATACCTTCCCGCGCCTCTGGGGTCACCAGTGTAGAGCCGATGAAAGGGAGTCAGAGGCGGTGTGTTCAGTATGGAACTCCACACTTTATTATTCATTAGTATAAAGACAAGGGACGTACATCAGCTCGCTACTCATGTCAAGCTAACTAAAAACAACACCGGTGCACTCACTAACTCGTCCGTGGTGCAGCACACACTATATGACTCAGTGAATTATGTCCCGTAACTGTCACCACAATATGCACAAAGATAAATAAAAAAGATTATTATTCATATTCTTATCATTTTTTTAATTATTGAAATGTATACAGTTAAGTTTCATATGGGTGTTGACAGATGTATCCATAGATTTAGTTAATTTTGCCCTCAAAGTGCACAAGATTGATGCATTTAACTTCCCGGGGGCCTCCGGACCCCCCCTAGAGGATGTGAGGTCCACCCCCACTTAACCCTCCGGTATCACTGTGGACGTTTTTGTCCATATGGGTCATTTTTCACTTTTCATTTTGCAATAACTTTGGTTGTGTTGGTGCAAATGGCCTGATTTTTTGTAACAAGGCTATTTTCTCGATCTATTTTGGAATTCCAATTTCAATTTTTGAAATCGGTCTTTAATTCACTGTGTAACAAATCGACTACGCAAATTAGTCATTCGAGACAAAAATGTCCACTGCAAAATGCTTTGATAAAAACATTATATTAAAAGGTTTTTTTCACAACCTTTTTGGGTTCAATCTTTAAAACAACTTCCGCCCTAATAGAAAATATCAAAAATGTAATCATTTTCAGGATTTTAACCCTTTAAGTGCCATTTTGAATACATGAAACCGCTGTTTTTTTTCATGATGAAAACAGAGAAAATGTGTTATTTTCCAAAAAATACATATCTGGGGATTGGCTCTTTTTTTTTTATAACAGTCTTGGATATGTCAAAGATTAGCAACAAAATTGATTTTTTTGCATTATTGGTTTTTGCACAAAATCAGATTGAACAAAAAAGTTACACATTAGCCACTCACTTGCTACAAACTGCTCTAAAATGACAACAGATTAATATTTTTAAAAACTTTTTGGGGTTAAATCTTTCAATCAACTTCAGTCCTGATCAAAAATACCAAATGTTAACTTATGTTCAGGATTTTAACCCTTGAACTGCCAGTTTGAAAACATGAATTTGCGTTTTCTATGAAAAACATGCACAAAAAGGCAGTTATTTTCCATATAATAAATGTTGGGGGGGGTCGGCTTTTTTTTATCACAGTCTTGGATATGTCAAAGATTAGCAACAACATTGATTTTGGTTGATTATTAGTTTTTGCACAGAATCAGATTAAACAAAAAACTCACACATTAGCCACTCGTGTCCCATCCACTCCCATTATAACCACATCTTTTGCAACTAACTGAAATGTTCTATATAATCTGATGACTAAAAAAGACTTGACAGTTTTCATTGACAAAAAGTAGACTAAAATAATTAGTTTTCTGACTAAAATAAGACTAAAATGCTCAGACTTTTAGTCGACTAAATCTTGACTAAAATGTTTACTGTTTTAGTCGACTAAAATAAGACTAAAATGCTCAGACTTTTAGTCGACTAAAACTTGACTAAATAAAACAGGATGAAGGTGACTAAAACTAAAAAGGAAATTTAACACAGGACTAAGACTAAAACTAAATTAAAAAATAGCTCACGAAATTAACCCTAGTTCAGATCCACACCAGATTCTCCTTCTCAGGGTGTTTCTGTTTCAGAGGATGAGTCCTGCAGCTGAAGTTACGGGCTGCATGAGACCTCTTGTCCCACAGAGAAGCTCCTCTTCATCTTACTGCTTGTTGCGTATCACAGGAATGAAATGACCATCCAGCCAAACTACACATATTTGAAGCCTTGGCTTTGCAGCCAGGTGTTTTTATTTACTTCAAGGAGTATATGTATGGCTGTGTATGTCTGTTTGCTAAAGAGACATTATCAAAGGACTTTGAAGTGCCAAACAATTCAAAACATTGAGGTCAAGCTGGGTCAAGATCATACATCTGTTTACCTCAAAGACACATGAAACAGCACAAATGAAAAACAAAACGCCATGAGAGCACACTTACTCCCGTCTCATTCTCACACACAATCACTCACACAAGGTATAAGAAGGTTTAATATGTAAGAGTGTGTATGAGTTTAGGAATGAGGGAGTGAGAGATAAAGAAAGATATGAGGCAAAAACTGCGACTTGCTGTAAACCAAATCTACTGTATATTGTTGTCTCTGTGCACACACACTGTACATCCAGACACACACGCACACACACATTTCTCAGCTGATACCACTCTTCCACATCCATACCAACACACCTACATCATATTAGTTGCATACATGTATTCCAATGGCTGGCAGGGCCCCATTATACAACAGGCAAAGAAACCAAGAAATGACAACATGTAATTCAATGGTAAAATGTCACATCTGGTTTTTACAGTAAAAAGGACAAATTGAACTATTTTCCCCTGACATTACAAAATGCATGATTTTATACCGGTATGGCGGAGAGATCAAAAGATGTGGTTATAATGGGAGTGGATGGGACATTTTTGTCCGTGAGTGGCTAATGTGTAACTTTTTTGTTCAATCTGATTTTGTGCAAAAACTAATAATCAACCAAAATCAATGTTGTTGCTAATCTTTGACATATCCAAGACTGTGATAAAAAAAAGCCGACCCCCCCCAACATTTATTATATGGAAAATAACTGCCTTTTTGTGCATGTTTTTCATAGAAAACGCAAATTCATGTTTTCAAACTGGCAGTTCAAGGGTTAAAATCCTGAACATAAGTTAACATTTGGTGTTTTTGATCAGGACTGAAGTTGATTGAAAGATTTAACCCCAAAAAGCTTTAAAAAATATTAATCTGTTGTCATTTTAGAGCAGTTTTTGGAAGTGGACATTTTTGTCCCGAATGACTAATTTGTAACTTTTTTGTTCAATCTGATTTTGTGCAAAAACCAATAATGCAAAAAAATCAATTTTGTTGCTAATCTTTGACATATCCAAGACTGTTATAAAAAAAAGAGAGCCAGTCCCCAGATATGTATTTTTTGGAAAATAACACAGTTTCTCTGTTTTCATCATGAAAAAAAACAGCGGTTTCATGTATTCAAAATGGCATTTAAAGGGTTAAAATCCTGAAAATGATTACATTTTTGATATTTTCTATTAGGGCGGAAGTTGCTTTAAAGATTGAACCCAAAAAAGTTGTGAAAAAAACCTTTTAATATAATGTTTTTATCAAAGCATTTTGCAGTGGACATTTTTGTCTCGAATGACTAATTTGCGTAGTCCAATCGAATGATCCCGGAGGGTTAAAACACATTCACATGGATAGGATACAAAATAAATGGCTGGAGTGTTAGTTGACAGTAGGTACATAAGCACAACTGTGTGTGTGCACGCATGCGGAACTTATAGAATTAGCAATACACCCCTGGTTATGCTGATTTTAGTATTAGTTCTGTGATGATGGAGCATCAACTTTTGGATAAAAAAAAAAAAGTCACTTTAAACATGTGACTGACTCTGTATAACCATTTTTTCCTTACTCTTATGATTTTCGTTCATCCAGGGAATACAAAAAAAAAAATCTTGTTAAAACAATGAACTCATGTTTTTCCATCTTTTAGATGGAAAAACATGAGTTCATTGTTTTAACAAGATTTTTCACGATAAAATAAAATACATGAATCCTGTAAACATTTGTAGTATTCTTCTTTTTTTTTAATTCCCTGACATGCAACATTATCTGTGTTTCTGTTACAGATGCCGACTCAAAAAGTGTGCCAGATTTGCAAGCAGAAAATAGGATTAGCCAGCAGGAAATGCAGGCAATGTGGTGCCAACCAACCCTACAAGGAGAAACTATCCAAGCAAAAGGAAAGGCACAGGAGTGGAAGGCCATGCAGCAAAAAAAACACAGTGTTAACAAAGCTTATGACAAATATACTAGTACGTTTTTTTTCTTGCAGATGTCAGTTGTCATAAAATAGTGTGTAAATAATCCCTGATCTTAGTCTTTTTACACAAATTGTTAAATTACTTAATTGATTTATACTTTCCAACAGTCGCCCTCATTTACTTTTTTTTAAATAATCCTAATTTCTTAATTAAGTTTATGGGAGAAGTACAGACTAGTGCATGATTACTGCACTTCATATGATGTGTTAAGCACAATTGTTGTCACCGTTGTATTTCAATCTGTAAAGGCATAACACATTTTTTCATAACACATTCAAACTGATGTTAGATACTTGCAGGCGCCCAGTTTTAGTCAAACATTATTTCTTAACCAGAAGTAACATAGTTCAGTGGCGATTCCTAGAATCAGAGCTTCAACGTACATGTTTTCTAATTATATCTTACAAAAAACCTGCATTTTGGTGTTTTATATTTTATTTTGGACCTTCATGGTATGGAAAACACAGAATTATGTGACTATGGTTTCCAAAAGTAAAATAAATGAAATATCATACACATTTTGAATAAATGGTAAAACCAAGAATGTCACAGAATCAAATGTAAAGATCTAAATAATAAATTAAAAATAAATAAAGATAAAAAATGTTTGGGCTGAATATAGATAGTTTAACATTGGCTCAACTCTGCCCAAAACCAGCCCATATTAAAAGAAAGACAATCAAGACCTGGAAAGAGTTTGTATTAATGAAGAAGCCCTTAAAAGCACTTTAATTTAGCTTATCAGAGTCTCTGACTTTGAGCCGTGTTCGACCAGTCATTTCGGAATTCACCTGTAACACCAGCTTTACATCTGAAGTGCTTTAGTCAGCAATATTTTTGAGTTAATGCAGAACTTTGAACCTGAAATGAAATAGTTTAGAGCTTGCTGACATGTTTCAAAGCTAAATGTAGCTTATTCAGATATCTGAATGTGAGAGTTAAATGGACCCATATAAAAATGTAAAAGTAAACTCAAAAGTGGACCTGAGCTCGTTAAACACGTTTGTTTTTTTCATGGTGTTTTTTTTACAGTTATTTTTTAGGGGCTCCCCTAAAAGGTGCCTAAAATCACACCTGGTTAATTGTGGGGTGCCTTCCTCAATGTGCACATGTATCACATCAGTGCATTTATCACTTATGCAAAATAAATGTTGTTATAATAGCTTTAGGTGTGTGAAAATATTTAGAACTGTTATGTACACAATATTTCTTGTTTTTTTGTGTCCATTGTGTTCCAGCTCCACAAATGGAAACTTCTTGAGCGACATCCCAAGAGAGGCACAAATGGTTTTGCGGCCGATTGCCTCTGTCCATGGCAAATTGAGACAGAAGATGGTAAAAATGCACTCTTAACCATAAAGAGGATTTACGAAAGCCTTCTTAACGGTAAAGTATAAAAATGCGCATGCTATATCTTAAGCCAAAAGTCATTCAGCAATTTATCTGTTAACATTTTTTGTAAATTAATTGCTCAGTTATTTGGTTTTAAATAAAAAAAAAAAAATTTGAATCACTGTTTACCAAGTAGTAAAAACATGTCGTTATGTCTTGTTTTGTCACTTAAAGGTCCCATGTCATGCTTTTTACCCGTCCCCTTGTGTGTTATGTAGCTTTTTCTGCATGTAAACGGTCTGCAAAGTCACAAACCCTCAAACTACACCCTGTAGAGAGTAAAACTCTAACACAGAAAAGACCTGTCTACACTGAAAAAAAGGGGAAAGTGGGGTTGTTCAATTAGCAAATATGCAGTTAATATATGAGACATAATTTATTCATGTTTCTCGTCGAAACATGAATCAATCATGTAGAACTATTTTAATCTTGAGGGCTGTACGTTCTATAAGTCTCAATCATGTTAAGAAATAAGAAAAAAGTTATGTTTATCTCTGTAACTCCGCACACTGAGCACATACGTCAGCAGCTTGCTCTGCAGCCGATTACTCAGCTTCTTATTATTGACAAATATTTTATTCACAAATTATTAATACCTCAAACCCGTACTTTAATAGTTTCGTAATTGAACCTGAACAATATGGCACTTTAATGGACAAGATGTAAAGCAGAAAAAAATTGCAAAATATATTTATTTTTTAAAATGTGAAGCTTTTTCTTTTTTAAACAAAGGAGGGGGGGGAGGGGGTTCTACCATCTTTTCTTCCCGCATCGGAGGAGTAAGCTGGTTCTGTCCCGAGAACATCTCTACAAGGTAAAAGTTATTTGAAGTTATTTAATGTCATCAAATGTTCGTCATATTTACAGGTTATCACAAGACCCATTGTTTGCCAAAAGCAGAGTTCACATTTGCCGTTACAACGTAAATACAGCTGTCAATTTGTAAACATTGTCATTCACTGGTGTTAGCTAGGATACAGCCATGAAAATCATAAGGTGAGTTTATATTGATTGACTTGTGTTTAGCGTGTTTTTATACTGTGAGTAGGCTATTTGTAGAGCGTAAGTCCGCAGTTGCTTGATTTACAATATTTAAAACTATGAACCTTGCCCAAAGTTATGCACATTAAACCGAGCTCAGTGGGGAGGGGGGAGTCATAGCCGATGGATGAGCTTGCGGCATGTTTGCATGTCTATACGTCTTGTTTTAAATGATTGTTTCATGTCTGCTGTCAGGCGGTGTAGAACTTTACTGCGTCGGTCCGGCTCTGCATGTCTACTCTTGTGCCGACTTTTAAGGGCGCTGATGCAGGTTGTAGGCCTACCTTACGTTAAGCGACCATCTTTACCCATTTAAGGTGTTGATTGTTAAAGATACAATATTGTCTGTGGGACCGCAGTGTTTTCCCTAAAAAACTGTGTTTATGTCTCTGCTTTGATCCGCTCTGTGTTCATGTAAATACCGTAAATACACACAGATCAAAACAGAGACACAATATTGTGTGTGGGGGTGTGTCCCGGAAAGCGACACTTGATACTGGAAAGTGGAGGATATTAATGATTGTGTTACATTTTAGCAGCGGTGCACATACCATGAATATGGGGACATGCCGGACAGATCAAGTAAGAGTGTTCTGCTGGATCGGAGGCCTGCTCTGGTGCCATCCACCTGTCTTGGTTCCGGTGTGAAGGCCTGCTCCTGCCTGTTTCTGCTTCTACGGGTGCGAAGGCCTGATCTGAGATTCTGCGGAGAAACCTGGAGAGTTGCTACGCTGCTGCCTCCCTGCCTAGTTCTTGCTGCTGTCCTGGCGTGGTTCTTGCTCCGGGAACAGCGTGGATACTGTTGTGCTGGTCTGGGAGAATGGCGGGTGTCGTGTTTCTGCTGTGCCTTTTTTTGGCTGTGCTGGACAAGGAGAAGATCGCTAGTCATCCTGAAAAATCTACTGGATTCGGGTATGTTCTGCCGCCCGCAGTGGACATCCCCTGTACAGTTTCGGAGGTGTTGCACAAACAATTGCTGGTTGCACTGTCGTGGACATTCATTTCGGAAAATGTTTGTCTTTCTCATATGCCTGCCACGATGGTCCTTCAAAATTGTTTTTTAAACTCTAATCTCACTTTCGTGAAGTTTGCTGGTGACTCTAGAACAGCTGACAATGTATGTGTGTTGATTAAGAGGAAAAGGTGCTTGGTATTTTTATTGTTGTTACTATCAGGAAATGTACAGCCAAATCCAGGTCCACCTAGCAGTATTAGTCAAATAGCTACTCCTGCTGATTTTATATCTAGATCTGGGCTAGGTTTAATTCATTTAAATGTGCGTAGTCTGTTACCTAAATTAGATTTTGTCCGTATTTGGGCGAGTTCGACTGATGCTGATGTCATTATCCTATCAGAAACGTGGCTAGATAAATCCATTTTGGCCTCTGACATTTACATATATGGTTACAGTGTATATCGTACTGACCGGCCTAAAAAAGGTGGTGGCGTTGCGATTTATGTGAAAAATAAGTTTTGTGTAACTAATATGGTTTCCAAATCTGTTAGTAAACAGCTAGAATTTTTAGCCGTGAATATTGAGGTAACAAAGGGTCAACAGGTCATGGTGGTGGGCTGCTACAGGGCCCCCTCGGCTGTCAAGGACTCTTTATCGTCATTGGCAAAACTGTTATCACAACTTTCCTACAAGGAAATAGTGCTGCTTGGTGATTTTAATTGGGACTGGTTAACTTTTGTGTCAGAGGATTTAAAAAACCTGTGTACCTCTTTGAATTTTACCCAGATTATAGACAGTCCTACTCGCCCAAATATTAAGTCCCCAAATAAATCCTCCTTAATTGATCTAATTTTAACAAATGTTCCACATAAATACTCATCTGTGGGAGTATTTGCTAATGATGTGAGTGACCACTGTGTTGTAGCCACAGTTAGGGACACTAAGGTCCAAAAGGTTAAACCACGTATCATCACAAAGAGAGAAAAAAATCACTTTGTGGAGCAGGGTTTTTTACATGATCTGTTTGTTTTTGATTGGGGTAAAATCAATCTGTGTGCTGATGTAGAAACTGCATGGTCTTATTTTTATCTTGGTTTTATGAAAATTATAGATAGACATGCACCTCTGCGTAAATTTAGAGTGAAGGGACGAAACAATCCCTGGTTTTCTGCTGAGCTGTCCAGTCTACTTCATGAGAGAAATAATGCTTGGGCTAAGGCTAGGAAATCAGGCTCAGAGGTAGAATGGCTACGCTTTAGGCAGCTAAGAAATAGCTTCACATCTCAAATAAAAAGTGCTAAATCAAAGTACTATTTGTCAGTAACCACAGAAAACCTGAATAATCCTAGGAAATTTTGGAAAGCCATAAAATCGATTTCCACTGGTGATATCCCAAATGAGCTACCTCCGTGCCTCACCACAGCATCTGGCATTATATCAGACAGGGCTACTATGCTAAATTGCTTTAATAAGCATTTTGTGTCTTGTGGCTCTCTGTTTGATTCTGTCACTGACTGTACTTCTGCTTCTGTGAACGCTCCAATCCTTGACTCTGAACAATGTGGTCTGGAAAACCCTTTCAGTTTTACTCCTTTAACTATTGGTATTGTTCGTGAAGCATTATCCAAGTTAGATCCTAGGAAACCGGCTGGCCCGGACAGCTTAGAGCCTTTCTTTTTAAAGATAGCTGCAGATTTTATTGCTCCACCTCTTACTTCTCTTTTTAACCTCACCCTCAGCACAAATACAATTCCAAAAGTATGGAAGTCTGCTTATGTCTTGCCTTTACTGAAAGGAGGGGAGGCAACTATTTTAAATAACTATAGGCCAATCTCTAAATTGTCAGTTCTGGCTAAGGTGCTCGAACGACTTGTGAGTGAACAAGTAAAGGAGTTTTTATGTATAAATGATATCCTGTCTGAACATCAGTCAGGATTCAGAAAGAAACACAGCACCATCACTGCGACAATGAAAGTGGTAAATGACATTACTAGTTATTTAGATAATAAGCAGAGTTGTGCAGCTCTGTTTATTGACCTTTCCAAAGCGTTTGACACCGTTGATCATCGCATTTTAAAGCAGAGGCTACTCAGTATTGGCATATCCAGCCATGCAGTGGGGTGGTTTGTGAACTACCTCTCTGAAAGGTCCCAATGTGTTCATTTTGATGAACTGTCTTCTGAGTGGTTAAACATTTCTAATGGTGTACCACAAGGTTCTGTTTTAGGACCACTTTTATTCTCCATATATATTAACAGCATAGGTGATAATGTGGATGAAGCTACTTTACATTTTTATGCGGATGATACTGTGATGTATTGTGCAGGTCCCTCCATTAAAGAGGCTGTTGTTAAATTACAGGCTGTTTTTAACACTATTCAGACTCAGCTCTCTGAATTAAAGCTTCTTTTAAATGTGGATAAAACCAAGGTAATGCTCTTTTCAAAAGCAAAAAAGACACCAGAGCCTGTTTTAGACATTGTAACTACACAAGGAACAAAACTTGAAGTTGTTGCCTGTTATAAATACCTTGGTATCTGGCTTGATGATTGTCTCTCTTTTAAACTTCATGTTAATAACCTGCTTAAAAAACTGAGGGTTAGGCTAGGTTTCTTTTTCAAGAACAAGTCCTGTTTCTCGCTTGAGGCCAGGAAAAGGCTAGTCACTGTGACCTTTTTACCTGTGCTGGACTATGGTGATTTGTTATATATGAATGCACCTGCCAATTACCTGAGCAAGTTAGATGCTGCGTATCACAGTGCACTGAGATTTTTGACAAATTGTAAAGCACTTACGCATCACTGTACCCTGTATACCAAGGCGGTTATGCCATCACTTACTGTACGGAGGCTCAGTCACTGGTACTTTTTCATTTACAAAGCCATGTTGGATAAACTACCATCTTATATCTGCTCCCTGATCTCTCTGCGAATTGAAAGTACTTATTGCCTGAGATCGCATGCTGTGGTTTTATTAAATGTGCCAAGTGCTAGGACTGTCTTAGGGAAGAAAGCTTTTAGATGTGCAGCTCCACTAACATGGAACAGTCTGCAAAAAGAATGGAAAATTACCAAGCTAGTACCATTACATGTTTTTAAAGCTCGGTTGGATGCTACACAATCAGATGCTGTTGGTACCTGTACATGTGGTTAAATATGTAAATTGTAATCCCTGTACATTTTGCTGTATGATGTCCTTTTGTTGTTCTGTTGTTTATGTTTTTATGTCTTCTTGTGGAACCTACTGCTGCAGGTCTCCCTTGAAAAAGAGATCATTGATCTCAATGGGATTTTACCTGGATAAATAAAGGTTTTGAATTGAATTGAATTCAACCACAACCCCTCCTGCAGGCAGGCAGGGCTTAAGCTACATCCCATTGAAGCTACTCCCTCCTGCGCTCACTTTAAACAGGCGTCAGGGTAGCGCTGGCAAAGGCAGTTGCAACAAATTCACGAGATGTTTCGTTATATTGTTATGACATTGGGTCATGCAGCGTGAGATCGCTACCCCTTTAAGAGAGGGGTGTGGCGCGTGCACATGCGCGTGGGTGTGGTAGAGCGAGCGAGCGGGATACATGCTTTCTAGAAGTAAACGAGGCAGCAGAAGGAAGGTCCGTGATCTTCCGAATCTATCTTCCGAAACAGAAGAGCTAAATAAATGCAACGACTCCCAAGAAGAGCTCGCCTCTCTTCAGTCTTTCCGATAAATGGGTTATTGAACCCGAAGCGTTGCTTCTGCCTGGGAGACGACAGAGAGTCATCCCCCCCGTTTCCTCGACTATGGTCTGAGATCCGACAGGAAGTTTAACACTATGCATTGCTACCTTTAGTTCAGGGTTAAGGTGAGTTTCAGGCAGTGTTGGGCGTAACGTGTTACAGTATGGAGTTTCAGTAACGTATTTCTTTGCGTACGAAGATCGTAATGCATTGCTAATGCAGTCCGGGTATTACTACCCATTACAATGCTCAGTAACTAACGCAATTTCAAGCTTCATCACAGTGTTACCTGAATGAATGGTGTTTCGTAGGGCTTCTTTTCCTCAATGACCAAGTCGCTGCACATTCCTGTTCATGACACGACCAGATACTAAATAAATTAGGAATTCACTCCCAATATTAATTGAACGATTTATTGACACTAATCTATAACCCCGCTCAACTGGGAAAAGAGAAGAAGAGAGAAGAAGAAACAAGAAGAGACTCCTCCAGGAGCACAGCGTGCCTAATCATGAGGAACTATAGGCCTAGTCACACACCTGGAGTGCCTAGACATCACATCAAGCTTATGGTATTAATGTTCCTCTAACCAACTGCGTGCAGCCACATAAACGTCAAGACGTATACAGCAAACATCTCCAACGACAATTGCTCTTCCTCACCGGGAAACCGTACTTTGCAGGCGGATAATCTTCGGCACGCCATCATCTCCCGTTCTGGACGTGGCATCCGCCGGCCTCACGACGACCGCGGTTTCCCCGTCCCTTAAAGACGTGCATTGCACATCCTCCGTTTTTGGGGGGAATATCTGCATGAGATCATCCGCATAGCGGCCGCTCAGATTCCACTATCGCTTACACATTTATTATCACACTCTCTGGATCTAACACTAGCGTCCCTCATCACATTACTTAAGCAAGTTCTCACTAGATCCGGCTTATCACCCCAATTATCTCGGGGCATTCGGTCAGGATAGGCGCAGCTACCTCCACTGCTAATCAAGGCGTCTCATCCTCCAAAGCTGAGGGTTAGACTAGGTTTCTTTTCCAGAAACAAGTCCTGTTTCTCGCTCGAGGCCAGGAAAAGGGTAGTCACTGTGACCTTTTTACCTGTGCTGGACTATGGTGATTTGTTGTATATGAATGCACCTGCCTATCGCCTGAACAAGTTAGATGCCGCTATCACAGCGCACTGAGATTTGTCACGAATTGTAAGCACTTACTCATCACTGTACCCTGTATGCCAAGGCAGGTTTGCATCACTTACTGTAAAGAGGCTCAGTCATTGGTACCCGTTTATTTATAAAGCTTTGTTGGGTAAACTCCCGTATTATATCTGCTCTCTGATAACACAGAGAGTTGCAAGCAGCTATTGTCTGAGATCGCATGATGTAGTATTGTTAGATGTGCCAAGAGCAAGGACTGTCTTAGGTAAGACAGCTTTTACGGCGCAGCTCCACTTGCTTGAACAATCTTCAGCAAGAATTGAAACTGAGCAATCTCATTCCTCTGCATGTTTTTAAAGCTAGGCTAAATGAAATGCTTGTTGATACTATGGGCACTTGTAAATGTCTATAACTAGGTTAATGTATCCTGTAAATATAATGTATGATGTCCTTTATTGTTTTATGTTTCATGTGGAACCTATATGCTGCAGGTCTCCCTTGAAAAAGAGATTTATGATCTCAATGGGACCAATCTCGTTAAATAAAGGTTTGAAATGAAATGAAATGAAATGAAATGAAATGAAATCCTCATCCCTGCAACAACGCGGACGATGGTCCTCCTCTGCCTTCACATCCTACATCCGCCCGGACATCAGTGCCGTGCTGGCTATCCAAAGGTCCCTCAAACACTAAAATATGGTAATTATGCCTATAACTGGTGGTGGTAACACGTCAGCATGTATACGTGTCTACTGTTCTCGTAACTGTCAGGCTATGACTCCGGATCTGCGTACGCTAATCCTGCAAGTGCAGGTTGCGGACGTGGGTCCGCGTTATGTTTAACCCTGCGGGTGCAGGTTGCGGACACAGGTCCGCGCTTAGGTTTAACCCTGCGGACACAGGTTGCGGACACAGGTCCGCGCTTAGGTTTAACCCTGCGGGTGCAGGTTGCGGACACAGATCCGCGCTTAGGTTTAACCCTGCGGGTGCAGGTTGCGGACACAGGTCCGCGCTTAGGTTTAACCCTGCGGGTGCAGGTTGCGGACACAGATCCGCGCT
The DNA here is from genome assembly GCA_028583405.1 of Pogonophryne albipinna. NCBI lineage: Eukaryota > Metazoa > Chordata > Actinopteri > Perciformes > Artedidraconidae > Pogonophryne > Pogonophryne albipinna. Next base: position 11,462,560 of record CM053261.1, read on the forward strand.
TAGGTTTAACCCTGCGGGTGCAGGTTGCGGACACAGGTCCGCGCTTAGGTTTAACCCTGCGGGTGCAGGTTGCGGACACAGGTCCGCGTTAGGTTTAACCCTGCGGGTGCAGGTTGCGGACACAGGTCCGCGCTTAGGTTTAACCCTGCGGGTGCAGGTTGCGGACACAGGTCCGCGCTTAGGTTTAACACTGCGGGTGCAGGTTGCGGACACAGGTCCGCGCTTAGGTTTAACCCTGCGGGTGCAGGTTGCGGACACAGGTCCGCGCTTAGGTTTAACCCTGCGGGTGCAGGTTGCGGACACAGGTCCGCGCTTAGGTTTAACCCTGCGAGTGCAGGTTGCGGCCAGTGGGTCTGCGTCATGTTAACCCTGAAGTGCAGGTTGCGGCCAGTGGGCCCGCGCATGTCTAACCCCGCAGCCCGGAAGCGATTCCGGCGCTCATCACGTCCCCGTGTTAATCTCTCATTTCATCCATAGATCTCCGCAGCCAGCCGCAAGGTAAGAATTGCTCACAGCTCCGTACTTCATACTTCACTTCTTTTGGGGGTTCATCAGAGCGGTTCTTTCCCTCCTGAATGATCATCCTGCAAACCCGGGGCCTAATCGCCAAAACATCATTACAGTTACTTGTTGTAATACGTCAATCACTATTCCCGCATGTCATGTGTCCCGATAATAAACATGTACTCATACATCACGTCTCTCCTGATTGAAATGTAGCTCAGCGTAAGTTCAATCAGGAAGACAACATCATCGGGCGTCACACGTTATCTCAATAAGTAATCAGGGGCATTACGCCCCGGCTAGCCAATCATCGCACCTGCTAACCCCTTTAAATCTGCTCTCCCCTTCCTGTCAGTTGTCATTTCAGGTGTCAACGCACAACCCTCCTCCACCCCTTCGCCTCCTGTCTCCTAAATACAGGGCCAAGCTAAACCTTCTCCCTTCAGATCGGACCGAACTACTTTCACCACCACCAGTGTCTAGACCCCGGGGGTTCATCAGAGCGGTTCTTTCCCTCCTGAATGATCATCCTGCAAACCCGGGGCCTAATCGCCAAAACATCATTACAGTTACTTGTTGTAATACGTCAATCACTATTCCCGCATGTCATGTGTCCCGATAATAAACATGTACTCATACATCACGTCTCTCCTGATTGAACTACAATCATAACATCATTAGAAAATGAAATGATTTGATGATTTTTACGACTGTGATATTTTGTTTTCTTTGATAAATGCGGAGTTTAAGCGCATAACAACCCTGCCCCTCCAATCAAGATTTCTCTCTCAGCTGGATGTGCTATCTGACAAACTTCTGAAGGTTTTTGAGAAGAGAGGAGGACAGATACTGTAGGCCAGCGTCTGAATTGTATTATGTCAAACATGACTCAAGTAAGAATTCATTTTAAGGAAATTATACATCGAGTCAATAGTGTACACATTTCATTGAGCAAAACAGATTCTTTATTTTCTTATTCCCCTTCACTTAGGTTGATGATGTCGATTCAGGCCGGGATTGTCTTCTCAAGGGGCTGTGTGTACACCTCAATGAGAGAGTTTGTGGTCAGTAGAAGTAATATTTGACCTTTTTATTTTTTTGTTGGGCTTTAAAATGTATTTATTGTAACACCACATAGTATATAGCCAAAAGTATGTGAACATCCCTGTTTTTTGTTTAATAGCCAGACTACACTGAAAAGCTAGAGGGCTTTTAATTTAAAACGGATACAGGAAATGAAACATTTTTTATCAGGTCAGACAGGAGTATATCAGATAACAAGGAGGCTTAAAAGTACATACATCTGACAAAATGTACTTGTTAAACACAGGGACTTAGTAATGGGTATATATATGTATTGATTTGTTAGATCTCACTCTGTTCCCTTTGTGACTGTGCACTCTGCAGGCAGAAGATGGGTTTGCTATCCTGGCTCCAAAATGGTGGAATGAGCTCCCCATTGACATCAGGACAGCAGATAGCTTACACACCTTCCGGCGCAGACTGAAAACTCATCTCTTTCGACTCCACTTCGAGCGATAGAACTATTAACAAAGCACTTATATACTAATAAAGAACTGGCTTATCTAAAGCCAGTTGAGTAGCACTTGAAATGTTTTTGCTCTATGAAGCCTGATGTACTTATATGATTCTGTTTTCTTCAAGTTTCTATTTTGTTGGTCGAACGCACTTATTGTAAGTCGCTTTGGATAAAAGCGTCAGCTAAATGCAATGTAATGTAATGTAAAAAGATGAAGACGTCATTCTGCGGTCCATTGAGGGGATTACAGTGGGACTTTGTTGTCAAACACAATTCCACCATGAGACCAGATGAGACCAGAGGACAGATGAGACCAGAGGACAGATTGTCCTGGAAGGCCAATGGGTACTAACTGATGTGGACAACATTGCATTAGCTGCTACCATGCTGTTTGGACTAATGTATGCAATGAACCTGAACTACCCTCCTAAACTGAAGTGCATGTTCGAAGTGCTCCAACAAATGTTAATGGGGCTAGACGGCAACATGCTCTCCAAGAAAGCAAAAGCGTTTTCAAACAAACTATTTGAGTGAGCTGTTGCCATGGACCATTGTGCACTTTTACAGCATTCATACTGGACTTTAATCGATACAACTGTCTTGCATTTCCTTTGCTCATGCTTTTTGCTTGTTTTGCATGTTTCAGAAATGTGGGTTTTTCCTGGGGTCATGTGTTTTCAGAATGTACCACTTGTCATGTGTTTCAGAATGTACTAATTGCGCTACTTCAAAATGTCAGTTCTTGTTTTTATTTGTAAGGCAAGTTTATTTATATAGCACCTTTCAACACAAGGCAATTCAAGGTGCTTTACAAAAATGAAAGACATTCGGACAAAGGCATTTAAAAACCGTTTGGCCACCACGGATATTTTCATCTGAGTCCGGCGCACTTCCTGGGGGCTTGGGAACAACCAATCACAACCGAGAAACATCTCAACTTCCGTAAACACAAGTGTACGGCAAATATGGAAGATAAGTTCATTTCACAGCGGGTGGATCTTACTTGATCTGTCCGGCATGTCCCCCATATTCATGGTATGTGCACCGCAATCATTAATATCCTCCACTTTCCAGTATCAAGTGTCGCTTTCCGGGACACACCCCCACACACAGGGCCGTTTCTAGCTTTTTGGGGGCCCTATGCAAGATGCTGTTTTGGGGGCCCTAGTTTTGACAGTTTTTTAACTACAATGGGGGGGATTCCGAAGCCTTTAAGATGATCTGTGGAGATGCATCAATCTCTTACACTTTAATAGGAAAACAGGCTAATTTCACGAAAACCAAGCAATTGAAAATGACAAAAAATTATATTAAAAAGGTAAACAATAAGGCTCCTCTATGTCAATAAATGCAAGAGATGTAGCATTTTCTCAACAATGTTTAATTTACATTTTTCATCTTCCTCAGACGTCACTCATTGGCTGTCAGCCAATGAGTGATCGTTGGGCTGTCAGCCCAACGATGATTTGGACTTGATTACCCCAAAAACCCAAGCCACAGCTTTGCTATCATTGCAGTTTAGTCGTGTTTATATCCTACATTGGATTTGTAAGCATATAATGCTTCACCGAACACACAGTGGCGACTGGTCATTAGGGGCAGCCCCACCTAGTGTCAGCAGAAAGTATTACAAATAATGATTACAAAAAAATGCAAAAAATAAATAACAAAATATATAAAATATATTTTACGATCATGTTTAATCATCTGATTCGTCTGTACATTGCTGTTTTAGTCTGTGTTCTTCTAATTAGTGTCTAAAGTGTGTGCCTATTGAGCTGTTTAGAGCCATGTGGGACAAAACCCGATCATGCCCCTCCCTCTCACTGTCTAAGTGAACGGTGACTATAAAAACTACACTGCGCATGCTCAGAGTATTGTCCTATTTAATGTGTGTGGCAAAAAAATAATGACCATAGGGGCACGGAGCTGCCATCCCCACCATACGTCATCTCACATAATTCAGAACTGATTGGCTATAAGTACGTGTCCCGCGAAAAGTGTGGTGTGTGAAGAGGAGGAGAGAGACGCGTTTTAAACCAGGAAGTAAGCTGCGCATGGCTTCCCTCCACAAAAAAGCAATGAGATTTCTCCATGGGATTTTAGAAAATAGCTCAAAATAAGATCTGTGGGAAACGTACCTGTTAGATAAATGCACGTTTTGTTCAGCCGGATAATATCCACATGTCTACCCTACTTTTATAATTTTCGAATCATAAATCCATCATTTAGATTTATGATAGACTTTTGAAACTACAAGAAGATAAGGAGGACTTTTACAAAAAAGTAATAGAGATTTTTGTCCAGAAGGATAGGCAAATGGACTTCATCTTCAAGTCAAGGTAAGACCGCAATTTTATTGAAAATGGGATCTTACTAAGAGAGAACAATTCAATATCTAAATGATAAAATTACATTTTTTGGGTATCCTTTTGTTGAACTGTCTGTTTAAAATTAATTGAAGCATCAGACAAAAAAAGCTTTTGAAAATAATATTATATTTTGATTTAGGTCAAAATATAATATTTGTAAACCTGAAGAATCAGTGCCAGTGCCTCACCAGCCATGAACCTCACTGCAGAAGCTTATATATAGACATCTACGTTTTTTGTGCCCCACCACTTTTTGTACATATAGAAACGCCACTGCGAACACAGGAGGGGGGCTTGGCTGTCTACAAATAAAGACGGCTCATTTTAATTCTCCCCAAATATATTGAGGCTGAACCTGACCTAATCTTGGCGATCATGTTAAAATTGTGAATGCAGAATTAAAAATACTATGTAACTGGTTTGCAGTTAATAAATTATCCCTTAATGTGGCCAAAACAAATTACATTATTCAATACAAAGTCTGAGAGTAGAAATGACTGCATTATACGGATTTGCAATACAGAGATAGAAAAAGTTGGTGCATGTACATTTTTAGGACTGCTTGTTGACGAAAAACTCAATTGGAAGCACCATAATCAATTATGTACAGACTAAACTGTCAAAAACAATAGGTATTTTGTATCATACTAAGAACATTCTTGAAGAAAAGATACTCTTTATAACAGTCTATTTCTCCCTTACCTTTACTACTGCTCCGAAATATGGGGAAACACGTACTCAACAAATCTACAAAAAATAATAACATCCCAAAAAAAAGTATTACGAATAGCCTGTGGTGTTGGTAAATATGAACACACAACTCCCATATTTAAAAAAACTCAATCTATTAAAATGTGTTGACATAGTACAGCTTAAGGCGAGACACCCCAGGTGAATAGGGTAATTTTTTTAACTTAAAGGTATCAGCTAGAAATTTCTCTAGTTAATTACTTACAATAAGGCAATTGTCTTTTGTATTACAAGTTTTCTGAAATAGCATGTTTAAATATGCAAATTATCCATTATCTCATTAAATATGCACATATTTTAACACATTTCAGGAATCGAAATCTGAACTTTGGATAAAGCCAGGTTCAAAATTCTCGTTTCATTTTGTAGTCATATTAGTATCTAAGACTTTTACAGAAGGGATATTGGATATCTCTCTTTATCACTCCATAAATCAGAAAATACTGTCAACAGCCCTAAAATATCAATTTTCGCCATGTTTTTAGGTATAAAATGTTGTATAATTCAGGCTATGAATGATATATGAACAAACCCTTCTGTAAAAGCCTTCATAATATTGATAGGAATATAACTGGAAGGTTTGGTGTCTCTACGTGCTACTGAAGTTGAAATTTCGAACTCAGAGTAGGAGAAAAAACTCATTTTGAGAAAACGACCTTTAAAGATTGCAGTGAGGCGCTAGCTAAACCCTCCTGTTCTTTGGATGATAGCTTGCGCCTCGACGCACTCCGTGAAGGTATTTCATGTTCGGGGTCATTTGTTTTTTGTATAACCTTGCTTCGTGCAAGTGACAATTGTTGTCGTCTTCTCTGTGAACGTTTTTTTCGCCGTTCTTTTGTCATTTTGAGATTTCAATTTCGAGCGGAAAGCTAACCAGGAAGTGTTTTAGCACACCACGTGACGCATCTGAACGAATCACGTTGTCAGAAATTGACACCAGCCAATGAGATTTCGTTTCTTGGTTTAAGACCCCTTTGTGCTTTCACGATTGGTTGCTGATACAAAGGAAATGACCATATTTGGATCCGATGAGATTGTGCAGGAGAGACACAGCTTTCCAGCGATATCTCTGTTGACATGGTGCAAACAGCGGCCGCGGTACTTTATGTTACGTTAGAATGCTAACTTTTGGTGAATTTAGGAGAAATCTACAGACGCAAATAGACAAACTATAGTAAAATAAACACTTAAATGTGTATTTTGTACGTTTTCCTTCCAAAAGCCTGAAAGAAAACATGTTATAGAATCAAAATAGCACAAAATCTCAAAATTGACGAGTACTTGAAAAACGATGTTTTTGCCTGCCGTGTCTCGCCTTAAAACAGTACTGATCATGCACAACATTTTCCATAACAAAATGCCTAATAACATTCAAAAGCAGTTCCAAACCACAGCGTGAACATATGAATGTAAAAAAAGTCATTTGAAAATAAGTGTTCACAATGTTTATATGCAATTATGCATATATTATTATTATTATTATTATTATTCATTTGCCAAGTACCTATGTATATATGTATATATAGTATTTTAATTTCCAAAAAAAGATAGTTGAAACTGCTATTGACATGTGCAGAAAATGACCCTATATCTAGTTTTCGTATATATATATATATATATATATATATGCATTTATTGTTTTCCTGCCCTAACTTTTATTTAATTTTTTCTCCTGTTTTCTTTATTTCTTTGTACTCCTTCATTTCTATACGTTTTTGACGCAATAATGCCGCTGTATTAGGATGATGCACGGGAGGGCTACTTTCCACAAGCTATGCTTCAGCCCTCCCGCTTCTACTAATTTTGTTCATCTTTGTGTGTATGAATTAAACTTTTTTTTTTTTTTGGATGAATAAAAAATATATATACTTTCCGCTTGGGGGGCCCCTTGTGGCCCCGCATAGTCCGCATATAGGAAGAAACGGCCCTGCCCACACACAATATTGTGTCTGTTTTGATCCGCTCTGTGTGTATTTACGGTATTTACATGAACACAGAGCGGATCAAAGCAGATACATACACCGTTTTTTAGGGAAAACACTGCGGTCCCACAGACAATATTGTAATATATCTTTAACAATCAACACCTTAAATGGGTAAAGATGGTTGCTTAACGTAGCCTACTACCGTACAACCTGCCTCAGCGCCCCTAAAAGTCGGCACAAGAGTAGACATGCAGCGCCGGACCGACGCAGTAAAGTTCTACACCGCCTGACAGCAGACATGACACAATGGCCCTTTCTCATTTCTCGAACTCCCCTCCTCGACTCCTATCCTCGATACTTAGTCCCGCCCACAGGAGATGTGAGCCGAGGAGCCGAGGAGGGGAACCGAGGAGAGAGGAGGGGAAGCAGCAGGCGGTTAGAGAAATGAGAACTCCTCTCCTCTGAGCGGTCATTTTAAAGAGACGTCCATTAATGATGACAGGAGGCACAGCAGCCCTCTGTCTGATGGACAGATGTGTTCATGACCACTTTGATTCATTCACAGTGCGGAATAATGAGACAATAACAGGCTACAGATGCGGACACACACACACACACACACACACACACACACACACACACACACACACACACACACACACACACACACACACACACACACACACACACACACACACACACACACACACACACACACACACACACACACACACACACACACACACACACACACACACACACACACACACACACACGTATATATTTATATACATATATATACAATTTCAGAAGCAAACAGAGCACTCTCATATTAACGTAACACTATCAGAGACTGGATATATCCCCCCCCCCCTCTCTGGTCGCTACAATGAGGAAAATAAATGACGGACCAAAAGTTTTATTTCCAAGTATTAAAAGTAAGCAGAGGACACCAAACCAACTGAGACCTGTCTGTCCGCTGCATCTACGCACACACTGTACCAAACACACACACAGCTAACAGCCGTTGTGTATTTTATTATGTGAAGCACTAAATGGTTTTAGAAAAATATGGACTCTTTGTTTGTAGATATCTACTAAACTACAGCAAATAAAGAGAGTAGGCCTGTTCTACTGAGTGATATATATTATACACACTGCTCTGCTTTCAGCACGGACCTCACAGCTGTTCTCTCTGGAAACATCGCGTCGCGATGAGAGCAGTTAATAAAATAATATCCAGGGGATGCATGCAGAGCTGTCATTGGCTGAGATCAGTCCGGCCGTGCGTCACGACTCTTTGAAACATCTCTGTTGCCGGAAATGCATCCACGAAGGAGCCGTGGAGGACTATGGAGGACCCATCAGTGTATCCTCGGTTAGAGCTCCTCCAGAGAGCCTCCTCGATGCTCGATGCTCGGTCCTCGAAGTGCATTTAGAGAAATTAGATGTCCTTCAACATGGCGCGCTGAAATTCATTTCCGGGTCACGACCGGAGGACCGAGGAGTCGAGGAGTCGAGGAGGGGGATTTGCTGAAATGAGAAAGGGCCAATAATTTAAAACTAGACGTACCGCAAACATGCCGCAAGCTCACCCATCGGCTATGACTCCCCCTCCCCACTGAGCTCGGTTTAATGTGCATAACTTTCGGCAAGGTTCATAGTTTTAAATATTGTAAAGTGTAGAGCCGATGAATGGGAGGCGGCGTGTTGAGTATGACACTCCACACTTTATTTTCCATTAGTTTACAGAAAGGTAGGAACAACTTCATTACATGCTACTCAAGCTAGAATGATAACAAACCACAGGTGCGCTACCTAACAGGTCCGTGGCGCAACACACACTCTATAACAGTGAATTATGTCCCATAATGTTCCACCACAAAAGCAAGCAACTGCCGGACTTACGCTCTACAAATACTCACACTAAAAACACGCTAAACACAAGTCAATCAATAAAACTCACCTTATGATTTTCATAGCTTTATCCTAGCTAACACCAGTGAGTGAATGACAATGTTTACAAATTGACAGCTGTATTTACGATGCTCGTTGTAACGGCAAATGCGAACTCAGCTTTTTGCAAACAATGCGTCTTGTGATAACCTGTAACTATGACGAACATTTGATGACATTAAATAACTTTTACCTTGTAGAGATCTCATCGGAACAGAACCAGCTTACTCCTCTGATGCGGGAAGAAAATATGGTGAGAATGTTTAAAAGGAAAAAGTGAATATGCGTTCCAGTTGGTTGAGAAGGTTGTTTTTTACTGAATTCTTTTATGCACATTAACTGACCAGACAACAACATGAAATGCCTTCTCTTCAAGGTTGGCAAGTATCACCTTAGTGTCCCTTTTTTTTTTAAAGATCAAGCAGGATTAACATTATTATTATTATACAGAAATTCAGATGAATCAACCTTTAGTGCTTTATTAAAAACAAACAGAACAGAGACTCTCTTGGCAGAACAGTGTGCCATGGCAGCACCAACATAATGAAATGATTGCAGAATACATTTAATTCAACAACATGTAGCTAAGGATGGTGTTAAATGACTACAACAAGAAACTAAGATATTGTTAATGTACATTTTGAAATGCAGTATGGACTTCTTACTTTGACAAATCTCTTTGCCAGTGTCTTGTGGCGATTCTCCACCTTCCTGTGGTTCCATTCCATAGCCAGCACAGTTATCATATCTGCTCTAGCTGCAAACACAAAAACATGCAAATTCATATCAGCTTTACAATGTGGCACTGCTTAAAACAATTTGTTTTCTACTACCAACCTGATTTGGTCATGTATTTTGTTGTCAGAGCTGCCCTTGAGAGGAAGCTGTTAACCTGTTCCACTTCCTCGCCGACAGTATTTCCAGCACCTTCCTGGCTTCTGCCACCCCACTTCACCTGCTCACAATCATAAACAATAAGATCTAGAGATTTAGTTCAATATTATCATTTCTTGTACTGTACATCTTTAGTTAACAGGAGCAATTTCAGAAAGTTAAAATGTTCTGAGATTGAATTATGCTTTGAACTACAATGTCACAACTGCAGTTATTTGAAGCTCTGTTCAATCATTATTTTCTACATTTGGAAGCTTATCCTTGTGACAGTCTGTTTTGTAACAATTTTGTCAACATTTGTAACTATTAAAATTATTCCACAGGCTTGCATAGAATATACTACATGATATTCTTATGTGCACTAACATTTCTAAAACATTTGAATCTAGTGACACAAATGTTTAACTTGCATACTGTACCTCACGTTTGCCTGTGTGGGCCTTGAAGTGCATTACAGAGAGAAAAGGTTTCATCTCTGTAAGTGGTTGGAGCTCAGGCAACTTCGCTGCCATCTTCTCCAAATAAGGCCAGCACCTGTAATGACTAAATCAATTAGCTTTTCCAGTTGCATGATGGCATAATAGTAAAAAGATAAACCAGGACCTTCAAATTACCAGTCAAATCCTTGTAACCAACAACAGCATTTATCCAAATGAATGCTTTTTTTCTTTATATCTACTGGATGTGCAAGAATTAAATAGATAACACATTTGACACAAACACTTCGAATTTTTGCAATAGTTATAACTACCTGCAGGCAACATCCATGCAAAAGAATGTTGCATTCGCAACGTCAGCCGGCTCCTTCTGCAGGAACATTGGGTAGGCATATATTTCACGGTAGTGATTTAGGCCTTGTATAGCAAGATGCCATGTCTGCACACAGCTATTTGCAGGCCTTCCTCATCCACCTTGGCCCTGGACTTGTATGAGGTTTCTCTGCAAGCTGTGAATGTTGCCGGTCCACAAACATCACAACTTTTCTGGAATAGACACAATCTGTTACATTTAACCCTGTGCTAAGTAAAAGAAATAAAGGGTTAGTTGGTAGAATAGATTCTTACACTCGTCATCTGGCTCCTGATTTTGTCGACAAAGGCAGACACTTTACTGTCCTGGGCAATGAACAGTCCATCAAATAGAGACGGTTCATCTGTCCTGCGAAATTCGAGAAAGAAATTGTAAGCAACATTATCATACATACATAAGTTTGATTGTGTCCTCTATTTAATGTGGACAATTTGCTTTTGCTATCAATTTTTCATAAATGTGAATTTGATCTGTAATTCTGTGTAAAGCCTTTTGTCATCATTATTTAACATTAGTGAAAAGTTGACTGACTTCTTGTAAAAAGGTAAAAATAAAAGTACATCCTTTATATTGCTGGGCATGGAATAGGGCAGAGGAAGGCAGAAAAAAAAAGTTCCTGGACAATTTAATACATTTTTCATGAAGCGATTATATCCAAAGCTGGTTCTTAGCTCCAACATATCCAACTAACGTCAACCATTTAACATTTTAAAGTTGAGTTAACTTTACAGGCATCATATACAATAATGTTTATGAATTTAATTATGTGTAATTACAAAACAAAAATTTTAAATTGTAGATTTGGGGAAAGTTAAACATTTCAGCAAAGACATTCAGCTTAGTCAATAAAACAACAACAAAAATGAGAATATGATTTCACTGACCCTCTGGACTTCCTGAAGTGATAATGCTTTCTATTGTCATCTACAGCAATAGCCAGCATGTCAGGTGTGCATGCTGGGCATTTAAAGGGCTCCACCAGGCACAGATCTTCTTGGCCCGTCTCAGGTCGGTTAAATGAAATCCTTGCTTCCCTCTTTTCCCTGTGTTTAGCCCCTCCCTCCAGGGAAGCATGGAGGGACGCAAGGAAACCACGAGAAGCAGGGAAATGAGTTTTAGGCCCATTCCCAAACCGCCCCCTACACCCTACCCCGACGTTTGCGCGTTCACGCGGAGGGTCCGCCATATTGAGGGCTGTTCCAAAGCAACGAGTGTGGAGGGGGAGTGGGCTATCAAGCCCGCTGTCACTACCCGATCCGTCCCCCTGCCCGATCGGTACTGCGCATGTGCGAGATGGTCCGCCATATTGGACAACTTCGGACGGCAACCCAAGATGGACACTTGACACAGTGGCTTTTAGCAAAGCTCAAAAAGAAAACTCGAGAGAGATGAGTTATTGTTATTACAACGTGACTTCACTATTATTTAACAACTCTTTTTATTGGGTCATTTTATTTGGGGTTAAGTACATTGTCAGAATAAGTGAGGAATGAATTTAACTTCTGTTAGACAGCCATATGCCATACATTTTTGCATACATTCACAGTAAATATTTATTCAGTATGATAGCTGTCTAACAGAAGTTAAATCTCGCACATGCGCAGTACCGATCGGGCAGGGGGACGGATCGGGTAGTGACACCGGTCTCTACCTGACCGGAGTCACGCTGTGTGTGTCCGTCAGGAAACACGCTGTTTACAAGTAGTTCCAGCAAACATCCACTGATAAATTGCGATGTTAACAACCTCATGATAACCTCATATGTTTTTAACTTAGGATCATACCTGTGTTTAGTCTAGAAAAAGGTAAATGTGTGCATTTTATTATAAAGTTGTGTATATATACAGACCGTTGCAAAAACTAAGAAGCTTATAAACATCAGGTTTAAAACTAAAAGAGCTTTGAAACACAATGAAATATGTTTGGAGTTTTATTTGAGTTATTCATTTAAACTTTTTGTCTAAGAGATGCTGATTTGAAACCGTTGTTACATACAGTTACGGCATTTCCTGCTTCTGCCGGAGAGAGGGGAGGCCGTCCCAAAGCTTGCTGCTGTATTTACTCCCTCCATCTGACAGGAGGGAGCCTCGTTGAGCTGCGAGTGTGGCTACAGACGGAGTTCACTCCATCACGGAGGGGTAGGGTCGAGGGAGTGGTTTGGGATTGGGCAATGGGACGTCCTTTCCTCCGGAGCGTCACGTGAAGCGACGTCCGTTTGTGATGACGCCGCACAGCTGTTCGTCTGACAGCAGCCAGCTCTGTCCCCGTTATTTTCACAAACACCCCCGCCACACATTTACTGACACAAACATTTGTATCATCTGTTGCAGACCCCAATAAATAAAATAAAATAAGAACTAATTCTCAAAAAAAATAAACGCCATTCTTAAAATGTATAAAAGAACAATAGTTTGATTAATATTGATTAGAGTGCACAATAGAAATAAAATAATTGAGAGAAGAAAAAGAGATATATTATCTATCAAAACCCAGTTAGATTAACATTCATTGGATTGCACACTTTGTTTGTGTGGATATGTAGCACATTAACATTTTAATAGCACTTAATGACTGACTGAATGGAAATGACAATAAATGAAAATATAAAACGAAAAAAGCGATCATGAAAATGTTTCCAATAAATGAATAAAATGATTTTTGACCACTTTGTTGTTCAGATATATCACATATTTGTAACTAAATGATACATGAATTGAAACAAAACACAGTTTAAACTGAGGAGTGACTCTCGTGAGTTTCATTTATTTTCTTCACTCCGCTGGGGTACTGGCATGCTCTCATGTCAAGAAGCATGAGATCAGTGCATGCACTGCATCGTCCAATCAGTGAGCGATACAAAGTAAGGGGGCGGGGCGAGTGTCTGAGGATTTCATCGGAGGATGGTCTGGTGGTTCCTCGATTATAGCTCCTCCATTATCGCTCCTCGATCCTCGATCCTCGCTCCTCCGGCAGAAATAAGAGCCATGGGACGGTACTCAAGATGGCGCAGACAAATCAACTTCCGGTGAGACCGAGGAGCGAGGAAATGAAAATAGTCGACCTGAGACAGGGCCCTTGTCTGTAATTACAGAAGGCAAACTCCCGAAAGACTGTGGAAGGTATCGCTACAAATTCTGCCTGTCTGGAAACAAGAATGGTATTCATTTGGTTAATTAAAAGTTTGTTATTCAAAAATCTTGAAAACCACATTTTATTCTTACCCTTCCTGTGGAAAGCGATCGATGTTTAAGCATTTTTATAAATACTTGCTGGGACAATGCTGGGCTGAACAATTTCATTTGCTCGAATGATGTGAACACATCAAACTTAAAAATAATTTTGCAGCTGCTGGTTGCTGGCCAGTATTTGTATCCAAGCAAGTCACCTATGCTTGGGGACCATTTGGTGGAACAAATTGGACAGCACACAGAAGGCAGGCAAACGTTGTATGGACCTGACAACAAATATAAATGTGCAATTTGACAGGTATCTATGCAACGCAGGACAAAAGTATAATAGTAATCCTGTATTTTTGCTTGACCACATCGTCTTCCGGTGAGAACAAACCATTGATAGTCACCAACACGGTCTGCTTTCGTGGGATGATGGTGAAACCTTGGCTTGGACCACAGAAGCTGATTTGGGATGGTGGAGGAATTGGAAGCAGACACACTGCAGCAAAGACAATTTCAGAGATTCATATGCATTTTAGGACATATAGTC